>RXIC02000101.1:52200-177791 GCA_003952965.2 Morella rubra | reverse complement strand
TGTGAACACAGATTCACAATAGATGATCATAGATTCAAAATGGATGACACACATATATTTATATATAATATATTTTTAAAAAATTGAACACAGATTCACCACGAAACTAATCACACAATTTGATTCAAAAAATTTTGATTCGGATGATCATCACAGATTCATATCATTCACATTCGGATGATCCAAAAACTTACCACCGATTGCAGTGTTAGAAATCCCCAAATTTGAACCGGACCGAAATCCTGAACACAAACAGAAAATGAGGTTAGCAAGAAATTTCGAACAATAAAATGAAAAATTACAACGCACGAATGGAGTTTAATGAGGTTAGTCAAGTTTAATGAAGGCTTTTGTCAGTATATTCACACACAAAAGATCAATATAGTTTTATTGATACTGATGAATGCGGGGTAAGGACTGTGTTGAGTACTGAAGCTTTCGACATCCGGCCAGAAGGACATGGAGAGTATTCGCACTGAATAGCTCTACGACCAGAAACTCTATTATGAAGACAAGGAGAAAATGTCTGATAATTGCATGTTAGAAAAATCGAGCGAAAGCAAGATCGAGAGAGAAGACAGAAGTAAACAGCAACTCCCACAGCATACCCTCGAATACTGAATGAAAGCACAGGGCGAAGATAAGAAATGTGATGTCTCCCACATTCGTTGTCCTCAGATGTCCTTCCTTCTTCCACTACCTAGACCTGGACTCGAGCTTCTTTGCTGCTAGCATTTGTAACATAGGCCACAATGCAATCCGTAATCATTGTCAGAAGATAACCTGACTACGCTAGCAGATATGCAGATGGGTATGATTTGGTCGTGAGGCTCTCGAATGTCTCGTTATAGTCGCTCAAGAAATGCATCAGAGAGGTTCCCATCGGTAGAAGTAGGGAGACACTCCAGCAGCAAAGTTCACTAGAAGAATTATCAAACACCATATTTTCACCTGGATTAACTGCTTCGAGTGCAGATCTACGTTTTTATCACTGACGTCGTGATCTCCATGATCTTCGATCAGGGACAGGAAGAGAAACAAAGAGGTTAACTTTTGTTTTGTGCGGGAATAGACGGAAGCCATGGCGTAACGGAGTTTCGTTAGGCAGAGGAAAATATCTTCGAAAATAATAGTACCAGTTAGTAGTACAATTTTGACTTTGCAGCATTGTTGTAGTTGTACTACATATACAGTTGTTTGCGTTACTGTACTCTCTAGCCCACGAAACTAATATAATGTTATTTGATAATTCCAATCAATTACAGTGGCAGTAACTTGCTTTTAACACATAGCTACTTATAATAACCTCTACTGTTAGTTAGGCAGAACTGGTGCTTTGATCCTCTTGATGGAGATAGTTCTTTTGAATAATAAAGTTTTTTGTTTAGAAAAAAAAAAAAAAAAAAAAACTCTATTGTTAGTTTAAATAAAATAACAAGACAATAAATATATTTTATACCCTCTAATTATGGAGTTGAAATATAACAAATATGGTAGTATAAGAAATAAATTGTCAAGACCTATATAGTTAGATGATATATAGATTATAGTGTATTTATGCCGATAAAAAAGATTGGTAATTTGAACAATTAAAATATTAGTATAATGTTATTATAGTGTTTTTATAGATTATAGTGTATTTATGTCATGACATACTAATAATTATTATTATTATTTTGCTGAATAGACATACTAATAATTATATGATAATAAATATTGGATGACTAATATATTAGCCAGAAAACTAAAAGCCTACAATTCTCATCATATATGATTAATTCACTTAACCCATACGAAAAAATGGATGCTCGATAACAAGAAAAGAAAAGTTTTTGGTGTTCAAGCAGAAAGTCATTACGCCACAAGTCCATACTTTGAAAGGTCATATTTTTTTCATCATTTTTTTTTTCTTTTTGCTAACGAAGGACAATCAAAGGCAGCAAGTGCACCTGCTCAGGCGAATTTGGCCCAACTTGTTAACACGAGAGGACTTAACGCTACAACAAACTGTGGATACGTGCAGCATCCTTACTATATGCATCATTTAAGTCGCTTTTGTTGCTGTGCAGATTAGTCGAACAAGGGTCGGCCAGTTGACTGATGTTTCCATCAATTTTTTACTGTGTACTTGTCTGTTTATAATTTGAAATTAAGAATACATAACAATATTTTATCTTCAAGTATTTCTTATCCATTGAAATTGAACTCGCTAGTATATGTTATATGACTATAACAAATTTGATTTTTTGGGACGTATTGGGACCGTCGTGACCAGCGTCCCAATCTCTGTTCCAAATGATTTTTTGGGACAAAAAAATCATTGAATTCCAAAAAATAGTTTTTTGAGGCGGAATTTTTTTCCATCCCTAAGAGAATCTACTTTTTGGGGACAGACGAAACCATATCAAAAGACGTCACTTGGAATATACTTTTTTTCTTCCCAATTAAAAGTATCGTTCTACATCAAACGACACCAATCTTAATGTTTTATGCTTTTTCAACGGAAAGGAAGTGGGCGCCAACAAAAATTCATTCGAACAAACATAACGAGATCCTTGTCTTCTCTTTTTGATAGCCATTCTCAAAAATAGAAGAGTTATTGTGGTCCCGCAGGACTGTCCCGAAACTCTGAGATCCGTGTCTTCTCTTTTTGTTCAAATTACATTACACGTCTACCATTTCTTTTCTCTAGGCAAAGGGACTGTCTTGAACCAGCAAAAGATTGACTGGCATACAGGCACAGACCATGCAAAATTAGCCACCGTAATTGTCAGTTCCGCATGGAAAACACCGCATAACATCCACAATGTTAAACATAGTAAGCCAGTTCTAGTTGTAATGGTTTTTCCCATAATGATGTTTCAACAGGAAATTGTTGTTCATAAGATCTTTATCCCCTGTTCTTATTCCTGAACCATTGGGTCAGTTGTGGAACTAGGATCCAATTTGGAGGGGAGAGAACTCTTAAGGTGAAATGAACAAAAAAAAAAATGACTACAGAATGCAAAAAGTGTCTTAAGAGTTAAAATATCAAAAATTAAGAACTAAAAGCATTAAAAATATTGAAATACACGTACTGTACTATTTGCTGAGACTGAGAGGTAGCAATTGAATCCTACGAGTCTGCATCTTCTGAAAACGTTGCAAAATAGCTCCGTTCTCAATAGTTTCAAAACGTTGCAAACGTAGCTCCTTTCTCTGTGAGCTGTTGGTGTTGCTTCAGCACCAAAGCAAGAAGTAAGACGCCTTCCTGGTGGGAAGTTAAAGAAGAAAGTAAGAGGCCTGCAAATTTTTCTTCCATTCAACTTTGATGAACAACCTCTTTTGTAAGTGTGCCAATACGGATAGAAATGATTAGGGGAGCTAATCATCCTGCGGAAATTTTGGAGTACTCTAATCATCCTCGAGGCAGCTATGTTAGCGTAACTACTCAAATGTGGACTCCTCTTTTCCTTTCATTTTTACAGCATGTGTTCCTTGACTAAGATGCTGAATGACATTCAGGCCTTACAATAAACCCTTTTTTCCTCAGCTTTAGATACTGAAATCACTCTTCATATTTCCAATTCTATCCTCCATTTTGCCGTTGACAAAAGATTCGAAGAGTTTACCTTGAAGCTTGTATGTCAGATTTTGAAGAAGTTCAAAGAGTTATTAGACCTCAGTGCTTGTCTAAACATCTTATCTCTTACGGGTACTGGAAGTGTTTGAAACTTTACAAGTCATGACATCTGAAGCTGTTTCTAATTTGATGTAATTGTTCTGCAGATGGACATTTGCATTAGTTATGGTCTACTTTGTGGTATGTCAAGCATCATATTCCTAGATGTTTAGAGTAACGACTTCCTAATCAAATTCACAACCTAATCAATTTCAAATAGTGATTTCAATTTCAAATTCACAACTTAAATCCTAATCACAATTTCAACAACACTATAAATCCTAATCTAAATTTCAACAACATTGATTTCAATTTCAAATTCAAATTCACAACTGAAATCCAAATCACAATTAATTCAACAGCACAAGAAATGATAATCTAAATTTCAAATAGTGATTTCAATCTCAAATTCACAACCTAAATCCTAATCACAATTTCAACAACACTGTAAATCCTAATCAAAATTTCAACAATGCTGATTTTAATTTCAAATCCATATTCAGTCCTAATTAAATCATTTCAACAGACTTAACCTAGATACTAATCACAATTTCATGAATCGTTTGATAAAAACACCACTGAAATAAAAATTTGAAATCACAGATTCACAAATATATGAAATTGAAATAGAGAGAGAAGCTGAAGTGAGAGAAATGTGAGGGATACCTGGCTGAGAGAGAGAGAGGCTGCAAGAGCACCAGAGCACGGCAGGCCAGCGGCTGAGAGAGAGAGAGCTAGAGAGAGAGAGAGGCTGAGAGAGAGAACCCGACAAAGCTGCACGAAGAGAGCTCAGAGAGGAGGAGAGACGGTGGCTGGTGGAGGACAAAGGGAGTGAGAGAGAGAGGCAGAGAGGGAGAGACTGTGGAGAGGGAATCGTGTTCTCCCTCTCCACCGAATTGAACCCAGGGTGCCGTTTCAGCTTGTGATCTCTAATAATTTTTTTAAAAAAAGGGTTGAGCTTCCGCTTGGGGCTTAGGGCTGGGTGGGCTTGGGCAGGGATTGGGGCTTCTGGGTGGGAATGCATGGGCTGAGGGTTTAGGGGGGATGAGCATCGGCTGAAGCTAGAACATGATTTGATGGTGGCCCAAGCTGGGGGTAGAGAAAAGTTGGGATTCACACAAACAGACTTGAAAAATTACCTGAGTAGTAAACGGAGTAAATCTATAGAAGTTGGAGTAGCCAGTGCTCTTCTTAATTAGTTTGGTGATCAGTACCAAAATAATTCACAATTCTTCTTCAAGGTTATATTCGACGATGATGAACACATAATGAATGTATTCTAGTCCAATCATGACATGAGAAATGACTATGTACTTTTTGGGGATTTTGTTTCGTTTGACACCACATATAAGACAAACAATGAGCACCAACCATTGGGGGTATTTTTGGGAGTGAATCGTCATAAGGAGCAGGTAGTGTTTGGGGTGTGCCTGTTGTTTGACGAGACAACCCAATCATTCAAGTGGTTGTTGGAGAACTTCGTTCAGTGTAGGAGGGAAAGCACCTCAATCTCTTTTTACTTATTAAGATATTGCGATGCTTGCCGCAATCCCTAGTATCTTACCAGACACACATCACTTCCTCTGCGTATGGCATATTCAGCAAAATACATTGAAGAATCTTGGTTCATTGTTTTGCGACAAAAACTTCAAGAAGAAATGGGATAAACTTTTATTTGATACTAACGTAGATGATTTTGAGCTTGCATGGTCTAAGATGATCGGTGACCATGGACTCCATGATAATGATTGGTTGCATAAGATATATGAGAAGAGCGAGAAGTGGGCCCCAATGTACTTCTAGAGTATTTTTTGTGCTAGCAAAAGGACTACGTAATTGAGTGAATGTTTTAATGCGACTTTGCGAAAATACTTGAAGACAGAACTGAATATGCCCCGATTTTCCAACACTTTCAGCAAGCCGTTGATGATATGCGGTACAAGGAGCTTCGATCAAATTTTGAGATGGATGACAAGTTACCCTTTCTAAAGTTGACTGATCCACTTTGTGTTCATGCATCAAAAGTCTACACTCCTTATATTTTGACCATTTTTTTAGAACAGTATGAGAAAACTTGTTGGATTGTATTGAATTGTCAAAGGGAAAATGTTGACTCCAATAAGGTCTAGGTACATGTTTGTAGCCATGACCCAGATCATAATTGTTCGATGGCCAAACGACACATTATCACCACTATCGATGGGTTTTATCAATGTAGTTGCAATTATTTCAATTATATGAGTGTTAAATGTAGCCATATTTTGTAGTTATTAAAACAGAAAAATGCTTTATTTATCCCAGAGGAGTATATACTAAGCCGATGGACAAGGAAGCAAGATTGAGGGTTGATCAGGGTTCCTCATCAAGGGTACATGTTGATCCAAAATTAGAAAGAGCAGCCAATCGCAGAAGGTATATGAATATATACGCATCCACTATTTCCCTATATAGGGATGCCCCAGAATCGTGAGAGGTCTTTTAGCATTACCACACCACATTGGCAGATGATCTTGCTAAATTAAGGCTTACGAGAGAGCCATGTGAGCTTGAAGTTGCGGCTGATAGAGCAATATCTAATGACGCTCTAGAAGTGAGGTGCAAAGGGGTGGAAAACTATGGAGCCAAAGCACCGAGAAAATAAGCGGTTGAAAAGTGCGCTTGAAGGAAAGAAGCGGTTAAAGCATCGGGGCGGTTGCAGGAGTGGCATTGTAACATCGTCCCAACCAATAGCTCATCACTTGCTTCAAGAGGATGAGCTAGAGGTATAATACATATTAGTACTCAAATTTTATTTTCTTATATCACCATGTTATAACAGTTTATTTTGCTCCCTCACAGGTATCAAACGAGATGAGCTACTTAATGTGAACCCGTAGGATTGAAAACCCTTGAACCCACGAACAATTTGAATAAAGACCCAAGAACACCACAAATCAAGCCAAGGAACAAATCTTAACCCGTTGAAGGTTGTTCTTGTTCCAAGAACCAAGATTATAGTTACAATCATGACTTGTTGAAATCTTACTTCAAGAACCAAGATCGAAGTTAGAACGCCACAAGGAAGAATTCTTGATAGGTTCTTTAGTTCACTCAAGAACTAAAAGAGAAACTCTCTTAGAGAAAATAATACTTAACTTTTTTGATGATCCAAAACAATACATAGAAGCTCCTAAATATATGAGGAGGTTTGTAGCAGTCCCTTATTTCTAACCAATATGGGACAACACATGTGAATAGTGCTTTATGAATAGTGTCACTGGAATAGTAACCCTAAAAAAAAGCACAACAAGCCCACAAATATGAAGCCTAAACATTAGGTCTAGAACATTAGGTTGTGCCTTCCTCTGTAGCTTGTATTACAAGAAGTAGGATTGGTTCTTCTTTTTGTGATCTCATCTTGAACGCTAGAGTCTTAAAAAGTAAATTGGCATACTCTGTGTAAGTAGATTGCACCAATCTTTGCATAGCTTCATTGATTTTCTTTGCTCTTGATCTTGTGATTGGCCCTGCTGGAACTTGCAATGGATCTCAGACACTCTGTCCCCTTTGGTGCCCATCATTCCTCTTTTCCTCAAAAGGATTCGTCCACGAATCATCACCTACATCAAAATGAGAAAGGTCAGAAACATTGAAAGTAGTTGAAACATTATACTCACATGGAAGATCGATTTTATAAGCATTGTCATTGATCTTCTCTAGAACTTGGAAAGATCCATCACCCCAAGGGTGCAATTTAGTTTTTCGTTGGGTTAGGAAGCGTTCCTTGAGCATATGCACCCAAACCCAATCTCCTGGTTCAAAGATGACGAATCGTCAGCCTTTATTTGATTGGGAATCAAACTTCTCGTTGTTATGCTCAATTTGAAGCCTTACCCTTTCATGAAGTGATTTTGCCAATTCAGCCTTCTTTTGGCCATCTAAGTTGCTCCTGTCATCAACAAGTAAAGGCAACAAATCCAAAGGAGTAAGGGGATTAAAGTCATAAACAATTTCAAAAGGAGAATAAGAAATGGTAGTAGGCATAGTCCGATTATATACAAGCTCTATAAATGGTAAACAATCTTCCTAATTTTTCAGGTTCTTTTGAATGACAGTGCGCAATAAGGTAGATAAAGTTTTATTCACTATCTCGGTTTGTCCATCCGTTTGGGGGTGACAAGTAGTCGAAAACAACAATTTAGTTCCCAATTTGCCCCACAAGACCTTCCAAAAATAGTTAAGAAACTTAGCATCTCGATCAGACACAATACTTCGAGGAACACCAAGGAGTCATACTATCTCTCGAAAGAATAAATCAGCAATATGGGTTGCATTATCAGTTTTATGACAAGATATGAAATGCGTCATTTTAGAAAACCAATCAACAACCATAAAAATCGAATCCTTACCTATCTTTGACCTAGGCAATACTAAAATAAAGTCCATGAAAATACCCACCCAAGGTGCACTAGGTATGGGTAAAGGAGTGTATAAGCCATGTGGTAAGACTCTAGATTTGGCCTGCCTACAGGTAATACATTGAGCACACACTCTTTCCACATCACGTTTCATTCTTGGCCAAAAGAAGTGTTCATGCAATATGTCTAAAGTCTTTCTTACTCTAAAGTGACCCATCAAACCATCTCCATGTGTTTCACGCACAAGCAACTCACGCATAGAACTATTAGGCACACAAAGTTTATTTTCTCGAAACAAGTACCCATCAAGTCTATAGATCTTACTGAACGCTGCCTACTCATATGCTTCGTACACACTAGCAAAGTCATCATCAATGGCATACAATTCTTTAATGTACTCAAATCCTAATAACTTTGCATTTAAAGTAGAGATAAGGGCATACCTTCTTGATAATGCATTGTCCACCACATTGTCCTTACCTTGTTTGTATTTGATTACATAAGGGAAGGTCTCAATGATATTCATCCATCTGGCATGCCGTTTGTTCAACTTACCTTGTCCTTTCAAGTGCTTCAAAGACTCATGGTCGGTATGTATGACAAATTCTTTCGGCCATAGGTAATGTTTCCAATCTCCAACGCTCTCACTAATGCATAAAGCTCCTTGTCATATGTTAGGTAGTTCAAAGCTGCTCCATTTAGCTTTTTGCTGAAATAGGCTATGGGCCGCTTCTCCATGATGTTGTTGATAGCCCCGCAATCAACACACATTCGCCAAGTTCCATCCTTCTTAAGTACAAGCAATAATGGTACCGCACACGGACTCATGCTCTTCTCACGTGTCCTTTGGCCATCAACTCCTCAACTTGCCTTTGTAGTTTCTTTTGTCTCCTCCGAATTACTCCAATAGGCTGGACGATTAGGGATTGACGCTCCCGGTACAAAATTAATTTGATGCTCTATTCCCCTTGATAGGTGGCAATCTACTAAACACTTCAGCGGGGAACACATCTTCATATTCCTGCAACAAAGAAGCAACAACACTAGCAAAGATTTATCAAATACTTTAGTATTAAAACATGCCTCTTTGTACAGAAGTACAAACATAGGTTGATTTGTATAGAAAGCATTCTTGACATCACTCGGCTTAGCATAAAATTTTTCTTTCTTTTTCTTCACTTTCTCTTTTCTTTTCACTCTATTTTTTCTCTCCACTCTCCTTTTTCTTTTTTTCACTCTCATTTTTCTTTTTTTTTTTGAACTCTCGGTCTCACAAGTGTTTTTCAACTCTTTTTCTCTTTTTAATTCCATCTGATCTTCATACACTTGTCTTGGATTCAAGGGAACAAGAGTAATGGTCTTATTGTCTTTTACGAATGAATGTCTATTCCTGAACCCGTCATGAGTAACCTTCCTGTCGAATTGCCATGGCCTGCCCAATAGTATGTGACCCGTGTGCATGGAACAACATCACAAAGTAATTCATCCTGATATTTTCCAATTGAGAAGGAAACTAACACTTACTTGTTTACCTTGACCTCCCCACAATCATTCAACCACTGCAACTTATACGGTCGAGGATGTTTCAAGAGAGGTAAATCCAACTTTTCAACTAAAGTAGTGCTAGCCACATTAGTACAACTTCCCCCATCAATAATCATACTACATACCTTGTTATTGATGTGATATATAATATGAAAAATTTCCTCCCTTTGTTGTTCCATGTCATCTTCTTTGACTTGGGCACTTAAACCACGTCTAGCCACAAGTGACTCACCTTTTACCGGATACTCCACATCATCATCACAAGCGGCATTAGGTAGTGGCATTTGTTCATCCTCACTTTCACTTTCACTTTCACTTTCCACCTCTCCATCAACAAGTACAATCATGGTTATCTTCTTTAGACATTGTGAAGCTACGTGACCTACTTCCAAACAACGGAAACATTTAGGGCTTGTTTGGAAACGGGGTCCAGGTTTTGGTTCTTGGTCCTAGCTCTGGTTTTGGTTCCAGAGTTAAACCCTCACCCACACTACTGCCAACTGCGAGGGGCCCAGAGGATTCTTCACCTGACACCTGATCAATGCCAGTTTCAACAACACACAACCCAAGTACAAGAGATGACAAGTGGGGCCTGTTTAAAGTTCATCGCAACTAAGCATCTTCCCCGTCCCTCCCCCCTTTTTCCTTAGGGAAAAAAAAAACATCTTCCCCTCTGCGTTCATACCGCGTTTCTCCTCTCCCACCATACACCTTACAAACGCTCACTCTCTAGCTCGTCAATAACAAGACCTGTGTTTTTGTTCTCTCCACCGCTTACTACCATGCACTACTTTTTACGCATGGGCTATATAGTTTTACAGATAATAATCACGAAATTCACCAGTCATGTTTACAAATTAACCCATCCACATACGCTAGTGTGGGACGCAAGTGGGTCTGTTTGCCAATCCCACTGAATATCTATTAAGGCTCTTCAACATTCTACCATGTCTCCCTTCATCCCTAATATTGCTTTTAAAAAGACACGTTGCCTAAATAACCGGTGTGTTCCTGCAACAAGCTAGCGCCATGGGAATGTTCTCAGTTATTCAACACGATAGCATCGTGGCCCATCTTGGCCTAAGTCTTATCATACATACTACTGGTAGGCCATACCTACCTTGATTCTCTATTCACCTGTAATGCGCAAATATTTTGTATCAAGCTTCCTTTGTGAGGAAAAAAGACAAAACGGTATCAATATGAGTAAGTATGTATTCATAATATATGCAAACATCATTTAAAACTGCAAAATCCTTGGAAAAAGAATAATCCACCACTTGAGTGTAGAATAAAACATGATTCTCATAGTCTTTGAGGAGTATATGAAATTCAAAGTTAGCGTTGACAGTTATTAGGGGAGATCGTGGCAAGAGGAAGTTGCTGGCCTTCAAGCGGTAATTGGAGTATGGTATTGAGAAGAAGACGAGGGAGCTTGTGGGAGGTAGAAGAAGTAGCAAAGGTGATGATAGGGTCACTGATTCGTACCTGGTAAGAGATTTCCAAGTCCGATTCAAGCGGGTTCGAAGGTGAGATGGTGACGCCCAAGGCCAATAAAGCGAAGTGAAAGACAGGGATGTGAAGTGAGGGAGGCACGAGAATGAAAGCCATGTGGCCTTTGGAGAGAGGTCGACTTTCTTAGTGAAGAAAAAAGTGACTGAATTTGACTGAGGTAGTCGGAGTAGGACACTTGACGGCCAGTAGAGGAGTCGATAAGGATGGTGGTTGTGGAGGTGGATATCGAGGATTGAAGAAGGAAAGAGAGACTGAAGTCAGTGACGAAGAGAGGTTGGGAAAGGGGAAGAAAGAGGACCCGGGACAGGAGGCTGTGAAAGGTTCTGGTCTACAAGCAGAAACTGCTCTTGGCATCTGTCGGACAGCAGGGATTTGTTTCACTGTTGGCCATGGAAATGTAGAGGTGCTGGAGAGGGAGAGACAAAGGAAGGGAAAAGTGCAAGCTTTGAACCAATGAGTAACCGTTACAATGGCGCAGACAAAATCTGATATTCGTGTTCTGTACGCTCAGCAGAGTCCAGACAGTTGCCCAATCAGCACATCACATGTAAGCGTGTAAAAAGTGAAGGGAAACCAGCCAAACGCGCATTCAAAAATATAGGTTTAAACCATGGTTTAAACCCCAAAACCAAAACCTGGACCCTCGTTTCCAAACAACCCCTTAATATCACGATTACGAGTTTGAGGTTGAGTTTTACCTTTGATGGCATTGGAAACTTCATCTCTCCTTTTGGGTGGTTCGAGTTTGGACTTGACAACAGCTCCTTCGTCTTTCTTCCAATTGGACCTCCGTGACGTAGAGAAACTCGGACTTTGAAGTGAACAATTTCCTTTTCTTTTAAGCTGTCGTTCTACCTTTATTTCCATATGCACCATATCCTCCAACTCTACGTAGTGTTCAACTCTACCACGTTGGCAATGTCCCGGTTCAGCCCATTCAAAAACCTTGCCATGGTAGCTTCTCTATCTTCTTCGACATTAGCCCGAATCATGGCTATCTCCATCTCTTTGTAGTAATCATCCACGCTCCTATAACCTTGAGTAAGGCTTTGTAATTTCTGATACAAGTCCCTGTAGTAGTGACTTGGAACAAATCGCCTCCTCATGATAGCCTTCATCTCCTCCCATGTCTCAATAGGCCTTTCATGGTTCCTCCTTCTGCTCATAACAAGTTGATCCCACCATATAATAGCATAATCAGTAAATTCAATGATAGCGAGTTTTACTTTTTTCTCCTCAGAGTAGTTATGGCAATCAAAAATCAATTCAACCTTCTTCTCTCATTCCAAGTATGCTTCAGGATCATTATTTCCTTAGAACGATGGAATCTTCATCTTGATGCTTCCTAGATTTCTATCAACTCCATCTCCCCATCTTGGATCTCGTTGGAAGCCTATACCACACCTTCCTCTTTTTGGCACATATCTGCCATCACCATTCAAAGAACCTTGATCCTTTTCATCTCCGAACTCAACCTCTTGGTCGTCATCAGGAGCACCCACGCTCGCGCGCCTATCTTGCCTTCTTTGGTTACGACCTTCACGCCAAGTAGTAATAGCAGCGTCTTGCCTATCCATCCGATCCCAAATTTCATTAAACATCATGTTCAAACGCTCAAATTGTTGTTGTATAGCCTGTGTCATGAGCGGCCCTCCGCTGTTTGTTGCTTCGTCACAGGAAGACATTTTTTTTTGAAACTATAGACACAAAAGAATGTTAGAAATAATTTCTCACACACTCCCTTACGTGTTTGTACTCAAATATGGTCACTCCACTCGTGTTTGCACTGTTTTGGCTTTTTTCCGATAATATTCTCACCCACTCTTGCCTTTTACTGCTCTTGTTTCCCTTATAAGTTCTTTAAGAACTAGTTGAACTCAACCAAGAAACACCTTGTATTATCCCAACTAGCAACAGATCCAAGAAGCAATAGGAAATAAAAGTGACACGAAATTTACGGATTTTGTGAGAGGAAAAGCGATCAGGAAACAAAATACCATGATAACTCAACGACTTTGAAAAACAAGATCAATACAATCACAAGATATCTCAAAAACTAGTGCTGATTTTTTTTTTTTTTTGCTGCAGCACAAACCTAATGAAACCCTAGCTGCAACTTTCTTTTTTTTTTTATAGAAAAAGAAGAAACAACAAAACTCAACAATAGAATTAAAACAAGAATGAAGGATTTGATTTGGAACTCGATTTGGAAACTTGGCTTTGATACCAAATGATGTGAACCCACAGGATTGAAACCCATTGAACCCACGAACAATTTGAATAAAGACCCAAGAACACCACAAATCAAGCCAAGGAACAAATCTTGACCCGTTGAACTCTTGTTCCAAGAACCAAGATTATAGTTATAATCTTGACCCGTTGAAATCTTACTTCAAGAACCAAGATTGAAGTTAGAACGCCACAAGGAAGAATCTTGATAAGTTCTTTAGTTCACTCAAGAACTAAAAGAGAAACTCTCTCTTAGAGAAAATAATACTTAACTTTTTTTATGATCCAAAACAATACATAGAAGCTCCTAAATATATGAGGAGGTTTGTAGAAGTCCTTATTTCTAACCAATATGGGACAACACATGTGAATAGTGCCGTGTAGTAAACAGTAACCCTAAAATGTGTGAACAGTAACCCTAAAAAAAAACCCAACAAGCCCACAAATGAATAAATAAGCCAAACATTAGGTTGTGCCTCCCTCTGTAGCTTGTATCACAAGAATAGGATTGGTTCTTCTTCTTATGATCCCATATTGAACGCTGGAGTCTTGAAAAGTAAATTGGCATACTCGGTGCAAGTAGATTGCACCAATCCTTGCATAGCTTCCTTGATTTACTTTGCTCTTGATCTTGTGATTGGCTCTGCTAGAACTTGCAATGGATCTCTGGCACTCTGTCCCCCTTGGTGCCCATCACTGCTGCCACAACTTAGGAAGTATAGGAGACTAAAAGACTTTTAGTATTTTTGTTGTATTGGGTTATAGGTGTGACCACTTTTGTTGAGGTTCTATTTGAACTTTTGTGCTTTAATTATTCTCTAATTGGAGTTTTCTATATCTTCTTATTCAACCTTTGGTTTTTATTTTTGTTCCTCTTGCTTTTTCATTCTCAACGCTGCAACTTGCAATATTAGGGCATTAGGCTAATAATTAACCTAGTGTTGTGAAAGTTGCAATACATATCTATTTTTATTTATTTTATTTTTTGGATGTCTAAGTGATGCATGCTATTACAAATATATATCTTATCAGAATTTGACTTAAATCTTTGAATGTTGTGCAAGTCTGCTAGTTTTTTATGATTGTCCAAAGATAATATCACAAAGAAAAGTAATGAGCTCTGAAGGGTCACCAAGGGAGATCTTGAGATACGAAGAGAAGAACGGTATAGTACATGATTTTTTTGGCGAACTTCTACCTGTTTGGTTTAGATTATGTTTCTGTCGATGCTTTTAGAAAGGTCTTGATTTCATCCGTTCCTTTACTACTCCAATATTCTAAGTGTACAACTGCAAGCAGTGCAAGCTCTCTGAATTGTGTTCTTTTACTTTTTGGCAAGTTCTGTTTCTGTTAAATTTATGTTCAGCTCCTTAACAAAATTTGCTTCTGTGGAATGTTCAATAAGTTTGTGCATAAAATGCCCACCACGAGAGATTCACTAAATTTAGGTAGGTACAAATAAGACGAATGAAAAAATCCACTAAATTGATGTACTTGGTGGTATGTACAAGTTATATTGTGATTGACAAAACCCAGAATTCAGAAAAATAAAATAAAAAAGATAAAACCCAAAACACTCCCCTCTCAACATGCATTGAGTTTTGGCCACTTGCTCGCTACTAGATGAGCCAAATCAACAACTCTTTTGCTGCAAAGGGAATCACAAAGCCATCTCTGTTCAATTGTCCGCAATTGATGTTATTCTCTTCAAGATTAGTAGAATAAATTCCTTGATCCACGCAGATTCAATCCCAAGATCAGTAGATTCAATATCTCATTGATTATGAGAGCTTTCCCATCTCTGACAATGTACTGGACATCTCGCCCATAGAACTCTTTAGCCTTCAAAGCATTCATCACAAACCTGTAAGAATCCAATAACTACAAGTTGAAACTTGAACTAAAATAACTCGCGATAGCTGTTCATAAAGCAGCTATCATGCGGCATTCAATGCACTTCAATCATGTAAGGATTATGTAGCAAGCAAATTAAGAGCTCTACAGAATTCCAAGAAAAGAAAAAATTGCTTTGTAATTACTTGACAGAAAAAAAAAATCAAAAGAAAAAATCAGAAGAAGATGCAAGAAAGAGGATATACTGGAGTTACTTTTGCAGTTCTACACAGTATTTGCTAGACTCAATAATAATGTCATAGTGACAACAAAAGCAAGAGATATAGATCTTCATCTAGCCTAGGGATCATTTTCGTCCCACAGGTCCTCTGTTTCAAGAGCCATCTCCACTGAATTATCTTTAAGCTCCACCTTGTAGTGCTAACAACAAAATTGTTTTAGTTACACAAAAACATTATTGAATATAGATTCCAAGTCTGCAGAATTGCCAAGAACAATACTTTTGCAATTTAACCAAAAATAAAAGCCAAAATGGTGAACTCACAAGGCCCTGCACAAGCAGGTCACCAACTTTAGCAGCAACAGGATATCACGTGGCATCTTCACTAGCATTAAGAACAGAAAAGGAATTATAGTCTTTCAATAGCCTACTTAAACACACTGAAATTGTAAAATTTTGCAGCAAGATGTTAGAATTATTAACTTTAGATAGCCACCACAACAAGAGCAGGCCAGCCTTACCTGCCCCCTGATTAGTAGAGGTTTTCTTCCTTCATCTATGAGGACTGAATCAATTTTTCAAGTATCGCAAAATGAAATGGTTTTGACCTGTTTTGCAGAGCTTATCACTTCTAGTTCAATAAAATTAATGTCGATGCAATTTAGTTAATTACACAAAATATACCATCTCATTACAAGTTGTCCACTACTTCCGGCAAGATTATCTCGCAAATAATCAAAACCAAGTTCCTGAAGACATTTAAAAAAACGAAAAAAAACCAGAACAAAAATGTATAACGGGTATACGTGTCATCAATCAACTGCATGAAGAGATAGTTTCAACAACGATGTCACCTAAAGTGGTAGTAGCCGAACCCGTGCTGCAACACCAAGGCTCTTGACTATCTTCAAGGTTCCAAAATTGGATTTAGGAGTAAAATTGGTTCCAAAATTGGATTAATTAGCTAAACTGCGGAGCAGCAGAGATGGTGAAGGAGAAGGAGGAAGGAAAGGGCAAAGAGGTTCCGACGAGGAGAGGAGGAATTTCGGCGAGTTCAGTGAGGTTCAGAAGAGAAGAGGAGCGCGAGAAGGAGGTCCGTCCGGCAGAGATGGTGAATGAGAAGGAGGAGCAGAGAGTGTAGTATTTGGAGAAGGAGAAAAAAAATGGAGAGGAAGGGACTCAGGCGTGGAAGATAGGGGAAGGGAGCTTAAGCCTCACGTGTAAAAGCTAGGGAAGGGATTGAGCCACCGATCCGAGTCGAAAGCCAGATAATTTCATTAAATTACGTGAACCATTTTGTACCGTTAGATTTGTAAAATGTAATCTCATCCGTTCAGTCAAATCCTTCACACAAAATGCCTTCGAAGGCAATCTGTTCCCGTCAAACAGGTGTTTGTTCTAGGAAAGCCGATTTGCATGGTTTTAGGTAGAGCGGTCGAATCTTGAAATTTGGATCCCTCCGGACCCTAATTGGAGGAAGCTCAATTTTGATGTGGCTATTCGTCCTAATAGATCTTACCTAGCCGTCTCATGGAGAGACAACTCCAGTTCCCTTTGTATTGCTTACGTAAAACGTTTTTTTGGCTTCAAATCGTCTTTTGGGCGAAACGATAGTAGCTATCAGGGTTGTGGAACTTGCTACTTAGGCAACTAGAGAAGTGAGTACACTAAACCCTCACGCCTGACACTTTTATTGATATTGATGAATACGGGCTGGGTAAGGACTTTTATTTTTTTTATTTTTTATTTTTTTTTTTTTTTTAAGCAAACATCCAAACTACACTAGGGAGGCAAACTCGAAGCGAGCTGTATGATTACAGGTTACAACGTCAGACGGTAAATTCGAAAGACAAATTTCCCCAAACAAAGCACTTCTAATACACCATTTAATAAGATTATGGGCAGCAAAATTAGCCTCACGAGGAATCCAAACAAAACTCCAATTCGCATGCTCCTGCAACATTCGTTGAATGGTATTGACCTCACCCATAATATTCCAGTCAAGGTTGCCTGCGGTTCCCTCCACAATGTTGATTAAATTCAAACAATCCCCCTCAATAATAATCTCCTGGTCCTGGAATGCAGCAGCAACTTGGCAAGCCAATCGGGTAGCCCATGCCTCACCTTTGATGGGGTCCCTTCCCTCTGCTTTGCTAGTCCTCGCTTTGAGGATATGTCCTAGATTGTTACGGCAAACCGCAGCCAAAAAAAACTCACCATCAACAACAGCCACATCATAATTTATCTTCAACTGTCCAGGGTCATGGGGTTTTCAAATCTCATCTTTGCCACTCCGAAGGGATGACCACGCCAACTTGTGTGCTTCGTATCTTCTTAGCACCTCACAGATCAACACATTGGGATGAGGAATACTTTTCCCATGTGTCACTTGGTTCCAAGCGTACTATATTACATCCAATCTGATAGCCACTACCAACATCATATCGGTCCCCTGGTCTTTAAGCCTTTGGGGGTGGTTTTACGATTGAGAATGAAGTGCATCCAGGCAGCAATTGGAAGGCGCCCATACAGGTCAGTAGTCATAGACTAGGGTCTACGACACTAAAGAAACTTACTTCACGGGCAGTCAAGGAATAAACGAGCAGTTAATTCCTCCTTCGTACCACACATGAGGCAGCGCCGGCACCACTATTAGGCGTTTCTCTATTAATTTTTCCACTATTAGGCGTTTCTCTATTAATTTTTCCACGAGGGGCTGTTAGAGAATATAATTCAAATAATAAAATCTCTCTTGTCTGCAGAATAATTGGCCATTGTTTCAACTTGATGTCAATAACGCTTTTCTTCACGGCACCCTTGATGAGACTGTCTACATGACCCAACTTGCGGGCTTTGTTGATGCTTCTTGTCCCTCTTTTGTCCATAAACTGGAAAAATCCATTTACGGCCTCAAGCAAGCCCCTCGTGCCTAGTACAAGGCCCTTCGCACCAGCTTACTTGCTCTTAGATTCACATGGTATCAGAGCCAAGGTCTTGAGTTCGAAACTTGACTCCGCACTCTATCCAATTTTAATTAAATATTACACTTATCGGGCCTCTCAATTAAAAAAATGTTAGAGAATATAATTCAAATAATAAAATTTCCCTCTTCCACTGGTGGCAAGCAGAGCTTGGGGTCGATACAAACTGCTGATTGGTGTTTCCGCTTTCAACCAAGGCCCATACCGATCCTCCGGTCCCCTCTTCTCGGTTTCCTTGCATAAAAATTGCATGTGGCCAAGCACGCCACAAACATAACAAAAACCCGCAAAACGTTCTATTTTGAATTTAACCCACAACACAGCATTGTCATTTCTATTTAGTAGACAACCAGTAGGTAGAGGTTTAGAGGAATCGAGTAGTACCTTGACTCGAATCAATGGCAGACACCAAAACTTCTTACCGGGTTGTCCTTCAACTTCCAGCACCTCTTCAATAGAGGACGCAATCACCCTTGCCGTATCTTCATTGGACTTCTCCAATGGAAGGCCATGGAGCTGCACCCATACAGGAAAGGTGGAGAGATCCACCTCTTGCCAATTCAGCCCAGGGGGCCAGACATTGAAGATGAGCAGGTACCCTTTGACATTCCACGTTTGTCGATCGTATACCCAATCCCGTGAGTCCTTTGAACTAAATCCAAACAAAAACACGTTGGGATCCAACTCGCTAATCGCCACATTCGAATCGAAGGCTCAGGCTTTGAGCAAGATGCCTCTCACAGCGTGGGCAGGGATCACTTTATGGGCAATGATACGCCCCACCACGATAGTGTTCGACATGTCCGTTGGGAATGGATTCCATCCAAACCCAATTTCCTCCGAATGTGCGACTGGACAGCTGAGAGTTGAAGTTGCAGATCCAACAATGTAAAAAACTCCAGGTCATTTAATGAGTTTTTTTGGCTTTCGGCTTGGCTCCATGGCTTGGCGGCTCAATCCCTCTAGTGTTCTTTTAGGCCTGACTTTGAAGTTTAAACCCCTCTCTTCGACTCTTCCTTCCTCTCCAAGTTTCTATTTCTCTCACTCCTCTGCTCGCTAGGTTCCTCTCAGGTCTCAAGAGCTAAAGGTGAGTTTTATTGTTTTTTTTTTTAATCTTTCCTTTCACTCTCCATAACGAATGAAAAGCTTTGGCTAAAGTATGCTATTTTTTCTTTCTTTTTTTCTTGTTAGTATGCTATATTTTTCATTTGGACGAAAAGTATATATACTACAAGAAAATCGGTGTATAACGGCGCTAGGTGGATGTCGCTAAAACTCAATTTGTTGTCGCTGCAACTTACAGGTGACAATTATAAAACCATCGGAGTCCTGTCGCTTTTACGTCGTCACTATATGTATCTGGCAACATATTTTACTCTCAATCGCTTTTTACTTGGTAATAGCAACGAATACTGAAGTCGCAAGAGTGCACCCCATTCTGTCGCTGTTACCTCTCTCTCTGGTTCCATTTCTGTCGCAGAAAGTTTAGAACAACAAATTTAATTCGTCGCATATCTGAGCCTAAACCGTTGGTAATGACCATGATTATAGGTCCTGCATTTTAACGACATGGTTTTATGTTGTTGCAAGACGTTTGTGGCTGCTATTTTTTTCTGTCGATGAACAGTTCCAGCAGCAACTGCGTGTGGTCCTTTAAAATAGATTGGGTCGCTGGTGTCTGTAAACTTCGAATTTGAATTCGCAAACAACCACATAAACTTCGAATTTGAATTCGCAAACAAACTAAGGTTTAACAAACCATGATAAATTTGAATTTGAATATGTGTTTGTACATAGTACTTTACAAAATACAAGACTGCAAATATTAACAAACCAGATCTTTACAGATGCGAAAAAGCAAGAACATTGTGCGCTGAAAACTTTCTCCAAATATCTTCACTAACGAAAGTGGTCTCTTCCCTTGTAAATTAATCCTCTCATTCCTTTTCCTTTTCGGCTCGAACTTTCTTCAAACACATCGTGTAGTCCCATTCAATACATAAACTACAAAATAAAAATCATTAATAATCAGAAAAGAAATAAAAACAACTAGATTCTGACAAACTAACTCAAATAGTATTAAGAATAAATACAAGACCAACCTACTGAGCATATTTTTATGTAGTTAGCTGCCAACTAGGTGGGAGAAATAGAGGCTTTAAGGCGATTGCTTTCATCCATGAGAAAAAAAAGGCTCATATTCGCTTTCAGGTCACCTGTATAAGCGAAAAAAATGAGTGAGAAAAAAAAAGAGACTGAAGTGCTTTCCCACCCATACACTGAACGAAGTTCTCGAACAACCACTTGAATGATTGGGCTGTCTCATCAAACAACAGGCACGCCCCAAACACTACCGCTCCCTATGATGATTCACTCCCAAAAATGCCCCCAATGGCCGGTGCTCATTGTTTGTCCTTTATGTGGTGTCAAACGAAACGAAATTCCCAAAAAGTGCATAGTCATTTCTCATATCATGATCGGACCAGAATACATTAGTTATTTGCTCATCATCGTCGAACATAATCTTGAAGAAGAATTGTGAATTCTTTTGGTACTGATTACCAAACCAATTAAGAAGAGCACTGGCTACTTCGACCTCTACAGATTTACTCCTTTTGCTATTCAGGTAATTTTTCAAGTATGTGCGAATCCCAATTTCTCTCTACCCCCAGCCTGGGCCACCATCAAATCATGTGCTAGCTTCGGACGGATGCCTGCTCTGTCTGCATCAACATACTCGACACGCTGCAATTCGTTGATTCGTCTATGTGAACAAAGCAGGTGGGCTTTTTTTGGTGTAGCCAACTCGTGTTATGTTGTGCACACCAATCAAACGTGCAGTACTTCCCATTTGACTGCCGCTGAATGGTGAAACTAGCAAGGCACCCACATCTAGTATTTCGTCGTTCCTTTAGTACCGGCGCATGTAGTTTAGCACTTTTTCTCAAGCCTTCTTTGTTACACACGAATGTTCTACTTGTATAGTACCCTTTGTCTTTATTCTTATGCCCGGAATTCCTACGGATGCTAAACCCAATACTAATTGAGTATGCATTGTACCAATCATAAGCATGCTCCTCATTTCTCCACTCTAAGGTCCAAATATTAAATAGCTCTCCGTTGTCTGCCCGTACCATATCACCTATACAATCCAACCATACGATTAAAATAAATAAAAATATATCGGAATCCATATACAAAGAGATTCAACATAGCAAATAAAGACTTTGTCAAACCTTCTGGGTTTAAGGTATTAGAAGACCCTCGCTTATTAATATTTGGACAAATACCACCTTCAATCGCTGCCATTTATCAACCTATTAAATTCAATAAAAAGAAGAAATTCTTAGCTCAATTGCAAAATAAGGAGCACCCACACTTTATATAAGAAAGGGCTCCGATAGGAACCATATAATTTGACTAAAAGCTCAACTTATCCCAATTGAAAAGCTGATAAAATACTGAAATAAAAATGCAAATAAACATTTGTTTGCATAAATCTTAAATTACTCAGTACTCAACTTGTACAGAAATTCAACCTTTATTTCCACAGCGAACAATTATATTGGATATTTATATTATTTCAAATAAAACTGCAAATAAATTAGATTTTTTGACTAAAAGAACCTACTACATAATGCAAAACTTCATCATGCTTGGATGCAGTGATCTTGTATGCTATAAAATTCACTTGTATGATGTCTAATTTCTAACTGAAATTTACTTATCTTTATAGGCTTTAATAGAACATGCTTACTAACTAATTAAGTTCTTAAATCTGGAATAACACCAAAATTATGCTTCTTTGTCTGTTGCTCTTGTTTTATCGTTGCGTTGCAGGGGCATATTCAAGCACAAGCTTGCTGTCCAAAAACAAAAAAATGAACAAGGTATGGGAACTCAAAAGCATAAATAGAGATGTAGCTTATGTAAAACGAACAAGGTATGAGAACCCATAAACCCAGAAGCTTTCATTTGGATGCATATATACTTTACGTCCAAATGAAAAATATAGCATACTAACAAGAAAAAAAGAAAGAAAAATGTAGCATACTTTAGCCAAAGCTTTTCATTCGGTATGGAGAGTGAAAGGAAAGATTAAAAAAAAAAAACAATAAACTCACCTTTAGCTCTCGAGACTTGAGAGGAACCCAGCGAGCAGAAGAGTGAGAGAAATAGAAACTTGAAGAGGAAGGAAGAGTCGAAGAGAGGGGTTCAAACTTCAAAGTCAAGCGTAAAAGAAAACTAGAGGGATTGAGCCGCCAAGCCATAGAGCCAAGCCGAAAGCCAAAAAAAACTCATTAAATGACCTGGAGTATTTTACACCGTTGGATCTGCAACTTCAACTCTCAGCCGTCCAGTCGCACATTCGGAGGAAATTGGGTTCGGATGGAATCCATTCCCCATGTCCGTTGCCTCCTCCTCCGAGTTGTAGCTTTGGCCAGAGCTATTGGACCATCCCAAGGCGGCAGTGCGTTGCACCAGGTGCTCCACTTCCTTCCCAAAATTCTCCATCGCAACTAAACGCAGATGCAATATCCGAAACAACAGTAGGATGAAAGGGGTCGGGCATAAATAGGTGAAAAG
The DNA here is from genome assembly GCA_003952965.2 of Morella rubra. NCBI lineage: Eukaryota > Viridiplantae > Streptophyta > Magnoliopsida > Fagales > Myricaceae > Morella > Morella rubra. The sequence continues at coordinate 154,802 of RXIC02000101.1, read as the reverse complement.
GTGGGATAAAAAACGGGAGACAGTGATGGAAATCAGCAGGCTGTGCCGCCCTGGCTGGAGGGGACACAGCTGAAGAATAGCCACTGACAAGGCGTCTAGAGGTATACCGGAACATATCTCCAAGGCGGAAAGTTTCTATCTAGATTGGGGCCCTAGAAAGGGTACGGAGAGCACTTTTGCTCACTTTCTCTCTCTTCCTTTTCCGATGAGAGAGATGAAAGTGTGTGGATCGGTAAGGACTCTTATTAGATAGACATGGGCTAAGGACTGTTGAATGAAGCTTTCAACGTCCCTGAAGAAGGAGAGTATTCGCACTGAATAGTTGCTCTACGACCAAAAACTCGCATGAACACAATAGTTTTCTCACGGCACAGAACCCACATTGTCGTTGTCCTAATTTCACTGAATGAACACCATAGTAGGCACGAATTCCCATACCAATGAAGAAGGTAATTAAAAACAATTGAAGTATTAAGCTGAAAGAAAGGATAAACGAGAATTCAAAATGCACAAGCCACTAGTATTGTAAAATTAGAACTTTGTTTTCTTTGCCCAAAATTTAGGAGTTTTCTCTGAGAGCAAACAGAGCGGAATGCAAATAGCTAAATCTTCAATGTTCTATTCTTTGATCTAAAATTGCAATGCATTTTCTGCTTGATGAAATTACCTACAGGCTCAATGCATTTTCAAAGTCATGGTCTTGAAATGAAGAATGAATTTAAGGGTATAAGGTTAGAAGAAAATTTTAAGTGATCTCTACTGCTTAAACAGAACATGCAAAATTTAGGATACTCAAAAAACAAGAGATAACTCTTGCAAAATTTTCTGAAATTGCTTTCTCCTATTACCTATTCATAATGTCACTTCATTTCTATGATACATTATCGTTTAAATTTGAAAACTGATCATTTCATAAAAATCAAACTTTTAGCTAAGTCCTCACCGAGGGGAGCTTAGAATATTGCTTAATTGAAATAATCTCTTTTATGCATCATTTGAATGCTTTGTCATCATCAAAAAAATGAGAGATTGTTAACCCCAAGGTTACATCATAACCTTGGTCATTTGATTTTGATGATACCAAACCATTTGCGAACTTTTCTAAAGAGATTATCTTATTCTAGAAGTTTGCTTTTATGAAAAGAATCTCTACTATTTTTGGACTTAATGATAAATCATGATCTAGATGATGCTATATTTATTGATTTATCAATATTAATTTGAATATATGTTTATATTGAAGATACTTCTTAAGAGCTCAAATTAATCCAAAGTACGAAAGGCTCTAATGACGAAATCTGTCTGACTATATGTTGACAAGATCGACTACACCATTCAAAGAGTCGATTATGTGCTAAAAGATCAAGCCCAAAAAAGTCAACTATCAAACTTCTCATATGCAGAAAGTCAAAATCTAAGAAAGTGTCGACTACAGATCCCAAATAAGTCGATTATATGCCACAGAAGTCAAAGTTCAAAAGGTCAAAGTCAAACCTTAAAATTGGCAGAAGTCAAGATCAGGAATAGAGTCGATTATACTGGAAAGATGAGTCGACTACAACTCCCCCCGCGAGAAAGAGGAACTTTGAGTTTGCTTCAAAAGGAGTTGACTACCCTAAGCGGTACAACGTTCGGAGGGAAAGAACATCATTTAAAATTTCAAACGATTACCTGCACATTTAACGCTCTTCAACTACTAAAAAAAACTAACTATCTATAAAAGGAAACAACGAGAGCATGCTGGACAAGACTTGATCAAGATTAAAAATTTAAAATCTCTCTCTTATTGAAGATCATCTTCCTAGGGTTGGTGTGAGCTTAAAGAGGAAAGTTATTTTCACCACCTGTTCTCTTCATTTGCATATCCGGCTATTGTATATAGCCATTTATTATGAGAATTAAACCTCTAGTTCTTTTTAGGATTCTCAAGTAGCATAAAGGTTGAGATTTGAGTGTTTTTGGGAGAAAACACTTGTGACGAACTGTGAGATTAGAGGATACCGTGGTGAGGATAGCCTCGGTTTAGGTTGTGAGTGTTGCACTTGTAAAAGAAATTAGGTTGTTTATGTTGCTTCCGGTAAAAATACTTGAGTTGTGGGTGTAGAGCCTACAAAACACTAAAGCTATAAATGTTAAGTCTGGAAAAGCACTTATAAGGTTCTCTAACACCCGTAAGCTAGAGTATGCTTGTAATACCCCATCCCGAAAAAAAGTGTTAAGTGAGTAAGTTGAATTTTAAACGAAGAGATAAGGGTTTAATCCTATTTTTTTTTTTGGATAGAGGTTGAATCGTATGTTTGAATTTAAAGGTGTTGAGATGGAGATTTAATCTATATTTGAATTTAAAGGTTTGAATAGAGATTTGATCCTAGGTTTGAACTTAAGGTTAAGATATGGATAAAGATTATTCTTATGTTTAAATTTGAAAGATGTGGATAAAAATTTTATGTTTGAATTTTAAGTGATGGATAGAGATATGTTTGAATTTAAAAAATTTAAGAGATCGTGGTTAATAAATGGACGCAGAGAATGTATATTAGAGACCAAAATTTGGATTGAGGTGGTGCTACTAGGTTCGAGAGATTGTTCGACAATTATTGGAGAAGCTTTAAGGATTGGTTAAGTGTTTGAGGTAAGTGGTTTTTCAATGAGATTTTTAAACGTGCATCGTATTTTTATATGGTTTTGATATATCATTTAGAAAACTGAACAAATTTTGGGCAAAATGAGATTGTCGAGATTTCATAAAACTCAATTGCAATATTTATAACTTATTTTGATGAGCATACTGCGAAAATCGTCGTTGCGCTGGTGATATATTTATGTGGTCTGTGTAGTCAATTTGATATCTCTCGTGGTATTTGGAGGTCTATGTGGCATAGAGGTCTGTGTGACCATCGTTGATTTCCCTATATTGCGTGACCTTTGATATTTTGTTACAAGCTTGTATTTTTAGATTTGCTATGGCTCACGGTGTTTTATTTTGGATTTCAGTTATTGTGATAAAATTGTCTTTTCCCCAACCCCATTGACTTGCTACTTACTGAGCTAGTGTAGCTCACCACTTATTCTCATATTTTTCAGAGTTGGCAGAATTAAAGAAGTTCGAGGAGCTTCAGATAGATTTGTGTTTCGAATGCGTGTTTTGCAAGAGTACTTTTGGAGATTAATTTTGAGAAGTCGTTATTGTAATTCTTTTGGGAGATCTTCATCTATGTTAAAAAAATATCGGATATGATAATGTAAATTTTAAGGGTCAGATTGATATTTTTGGGCTTTTTATGGTTTATGAATATTTTGCTGAAGTTGTAATAATTAGTTTTGAAATATTAGGGCCTAGATAAATGATTAGCTATGGTGAAAAAGCCTTATTTTATACGGAAATCTATCCGTATGGAGTTTGGGCCCAGGGCGTTACAATGCTATTTGCGAATAGTGGAAAATCCAAGAGAGGATCCTTGGTGGTGGACAATGCTGGTTATGGTTAAATAACCTATAATTTCGGTGTCGTATCTTTCAACCTTACACTCTATTTACTTGTTTTAATTATTTGTGAAAAGGTTGTCTTTGAAATCAAGACTATTTTTAACTTGAGAGTAATCAAAGCCGTATATTGTTTCTCTTGCTTACAATTTGGTAAAGCTTCATGCTTTGTGCTGCTCTGTGCTATAACTTGCATAATCATCTTGTAATATTTGCAAAATTTTTTATAAAACTCAATTCACCCCTCTTGGGTTGTCTACTTGAACTCACAGATTTAATTAATAGAGGATCACACTCTAAACCTACAATAATAACACTGAATTAATTTGTAGATGCACCAACTACCCTACTTACACGTCACTCCTATCCTATGTATACTATCTACACCTCTGGTACCTACGATATCAACTAGTTGGTGAGTGTATATAGTTGCCTATAATGCAATTGGAGGTCAAACCCTACTTATGAAAGTTTGTAATTAATAGACAAGAAAAAGAAAAAATATATATGGCCCTATGCAAATTTGACCTTAATTCCTAAAAGCAAATCATGGAATAGCTGCAGCCACTGGGACGAAGCTAAGTGTTTGTGTGCTAAAATTTTGGGTATGGGAGTTGGTGAAAAATTAAAGATAGTTTATGGGAGTTTGTGAGCAAAGTTCAAAGAGAGATGATTTAAATGAATTTTTTTGATATTTATTATAGTGAAAATTGGATGATTTGATAGAGAGAAATAGATTATTTTGTAATTATTTAATTAGGTCAAGATTTTGGAGTGACCAAAATTTTGGCACACAAATGCCACTTGAGGAAATGAATAAAGCATGAAAAAAGTGTCAAAGAAACTTTTTTTAAGTCTCATTTTTGTAGATTTTTTTTTTGGGGGGGGGGGGATTATAAAAGATTGTGGATATTATAAAATATAATTCAAATAATTAACCGCTGTGTGGCAAGCATAGAAATTATTACTTAAATATTTTTTTGGCTTAATTGCACCCAGGGCCCCTAAGGTATACGAAGGTTGCAAATGAGCCCCTGAAGTAACGTTTTCAACAAATAGACCCCTGAGGTATAGTTTAAGTCAAATCGAGGCCTCTCCGTTCATTTTCCATCAACTCCGTAAACGGCCATTGCTGTCAGGGCTTTAAAATTCACGTCATAACAAATTAGAAAGTGCCACCTGTCCAATTAAAATATTCATGTCACATCTTCGCAAGGTGTTTGCCAGCTCACAATACCTAGTTAAAAAAAAAGAAAAACAACTTAATAAACGTCATTCTCCCCATTGCAGACACCTGGCGCAGATGTGGCGTGAACGTTTTAATTGGACAGGTAGCGCTTTCTAATTCGTTATAACGTGGATTTTCAAACCCTGACAGCAATTATCATTAATAGAGCTGATGGGAAATGGATGGAAGGGCCTTGATTTGACTTAAACTATACCTCAGGAGTCTATTTGTTGAAAACGTTACCTCAGGGACTCATTTGCAACCTTCGTATACCTCAGGAGCCCTGGGTGCAATTAAGTCATTTTTTTTTCCTACAAACTCTAACACTTTATTCACAATCCTCAACACTTTTTTCTTTAAAAAACTCTACCAAAGCATCTTTTATCATACTTTTTCACAAATCCCAATAAAATATTACATTCCTTTAATATCAAAAGTTTCTATTGATGAGGCGTCCAAATAGAGGCTTAATCTACTTCTTCCTATAAGCTTAAGCTTTTGGGACAAATGATAGATTCATGTGGTATTAGATATACTTCACCTCAATTTCATTTAATATGTTACACGTACGTTGCCTACAAATTAAGCTCGGTAATTAGCATGAGAAATAATAGGTTAATTGTGTGCAGATATAGGTTCAAGTTCTAGCAAGGAAAAATCTTATCCAAAACTTACTGCGGGGTCTATCTTTTTGGGCTCTAAATCCAGCAGCGGATGACACATGGAAAAAAGAACTTGAGGAATATGCTAAAGTCTACGTGACCTTGGTCATCCTACAATCAAGTGATCTATAGTGGTAAATGGAGATCAGAACCCGTTCCTATGGTATCATAATTGTTACCCCTTGGGCCCTTTGTATAATAGGAGAACATCCCGGGACTTCATTCTCAGCTCTGAACTTGGTCCTATGGCTAAGGTTAGTAACATTGTTAGTTGCAAAAGATGGCTTTGGCCTGATTTGGAATTCTGGAGGAGCATTGGTGGCCAGACCACGGCCGTCAAATCCCACCCTTGGCCTAATAGGGCTGACAGAGTTGTATAAATGCCAAACCCAAATGGCATCTCGCACCCTCCTAATTAGGTGCCTTGGTATCACATTCTTTGGGGACCAAGCCATGTTCCGCGGTTTTCATTTATAGCTTGGTTAACAATTAAGGGGGAGAGTAGCAACTAATAAGACCCTATGAGGAGCAGGGGAATTGGGACTAGTACTGGTTGTGTGCCGTGTGGAGGTGGTGTGTAAGATGTGGATCATCTGTTTCTTAATTGTCATTACTCCCAACACATTTGGATCTTGTTGTTTGGATAGCTGTGGATTAGAGAGGAACTTGATTAACTGGAGAAATATGGTGTGCTGGATGGTTAGGAAGACTTAAGGCAAAGCTCTCTTGGCTAGGATTGCGCAGGTCATGCTAACACCCGCAATCTACTTCATATGGAAGGAGCCTAATACTAGAATTTTTAATGGAACTTCTAAGACTCATCTATGTTATAGCTGATATAATTAGTTCAGCGGTTGTGGCCAAGGTAAATACTCTCAAGGGAATGAGGAAATCTGCTACCAACCTGGTGCTTCAGAGGAAGTAGTACCTTTTTTTTTGCTCAATAGAGGAAGTAGTATCTAATTTGGACTTAACCCTCCACAGTAGGGAGTGAGTGTTTTCTTCTTTTCTGGGTTATGTCCATTCTTTGTACGGCACTATGGGGAATTTATACATTTACCAGTTATTCCAAAAAAAAAGATAGTCCACTAAAAAAGAACATTAATGCTTCCCCTTATACCCAAATCCTTTTTTTTTTCTTATACCCCTTTTCACCTATATATATACTTAATTAAAGGAAGAAGATTACATCCATATCTAAAATATAGAAGGGAGCAAAAGATCATCGGGCTTTGATTTCCTTGTTCGATCTCATAATTAGAGAGGGAAGAAAGAACGTCTATAACATCGAACTTTTCAAACTTACGGTAACGCACTACAAGAAATCTGGCATTTAGCCACGAATTCATTAGTGACAGACCCAATTTCGTAGCTAAAAATCTTTTTTTGCGACAAAACATTATTTCGTCCCTAAAATACCTCTTTTTGCAACAAATATAAACTTTCGTGGCTAGAAGATGGTTTTAGCGACGACTTTATCAGTGACAAATCAAATGGCGTGGTTAAAAATATCTCTTTTGCAATGAAAATATTATTTTGTTGCTAAATACTTAAAGCACATGCTTTTAGTGACCAAATTCTACATTCGTTGCTAAAACTGTTATCAGAGACGAACTCGATTTTGTCACTAAAAGTAGCTTTTGTGCGAGAAAAATATTGTTTAGTTGCTAAAGACATAAAATAAATGTTCGTAGTGACAAAATTCTAAATCGCCGCTAAAAACGTTATCAAAGACAAACCCAATTGCGTCGCTAAAAATCTCTTTTGCGACGAAAATATTCTTTTGTAGCTAAAGACTTTAGATGTAAATATTCTTTTGTAGCTAAAGACTTTAGATGCATGTTTTTAGCTATAAATGTAGAATTTCATTGATAAAATACACGTTTTAGCTACAAAAATGCTTTGTCAATTTGATAGTTAAAAAAAAAGAAAAAAAAAAAAAAAAAACTTTGATGCGTTGAAATGAAACACATGACAATCCAATCAATTGAATTAATTGATGCAATTTTCAAGGGTAATAATACTTCACTTCCGAGTTATTCTCCTATAAAGTTCGATGATAATTTGCAGGTCAGGAGTTTATTAATATTTGAGAACTCTGTTAGTACTCTCTTTGACTATGGTTAGTCACCATGTGTAACTTTCATTGAGTGCTTGGTGGGGAGCTTCGTCCTCTGACCGTGTTTTGATCAATAACAATATGAAGTAAACCTATATATTTATAACGTATCAGTGGCAATTAATTGCCTCTCCACAATATGACTACCACATCTAAACTCTTCCATACCCTTTTTTTCCCAAGATCAGGAACGGGGCAAAATTAGAGAAGAATGAAAGTGGCGCTTTCCGTTCAAAATTACTAATTCAATCATCATTTGTGTTACTAGCTTGGAAATCGCTTTATCATGTATCGATATCAGCCAGGGGGAGGTGACGGCTCCTATAGAGATCGACAAACCGACCATGACATAACTTGGACGTGAGCAGTGAGCACTTATGCCCGCTTTGAACGGAGTTTGGCACGTCAGAATCCCTTCAGTGCTAATTAATTACGCCAATTAGCCGCTGAGCTGTCATACCCAAATTGTCAAATCTTACCAAATTGCCTAATATTACATATGATGGCATCATTAATTAGAAGATATAATATACTTGTCAACTATATTTTGACAATGTTGATAGCGAGTGATCAAATCAACTATGGTGTCAAAATTTAAAACTTTATCATGAGTTAATTGCTACTTTCAAGGCACGAAAACCATTGTTTTTTCAAAAACTATACTGTATCTACGCAAATTACTATCCATTCTGGAAGTATGATTTTCGTTACGATTTCATCCCCAAATCAGCCTAAACTATTATACCTAATGATTTTTGCTCCACGTGAATGGAAAGTGACATTTTTCTTATGTAAGAAGACAAATTTGCCGACATTTATTTTAAGTGAGCTTTTTTTTTTAATAAAAAAAAATTAGCTAATTACATATTATTTTTTTGGGGTATAAATCGTGAGAAGCACCGTAGAAAGTTAGGAAGGACTTAGTCGAATCCAAATTTAAATAATCATGTAATGAGAAGGTCATAGTCTGTTTACAATTGAGTGGGGGTTGGAATTGTAACGAAAAGCATATTATAAGATGCGAGTTATACAACGAATTAAAGTTTATGAGATATTTAAGAATTTGGTAGTATAGTTTGAGAAAAAAATTATAATTTACCTTTTATTTTATTTTTATTTTTTTATATATATAAGCGTGATTTGCTTTTGTTTGCGCGTGGGCCGGGTGCGGTTGACTTATTAGGATATACGATATTTGTTTAGTGGCCAAAATTCTTGTTTGGCAGTCAGAGTTATTGTATCCCCTGCGATAGTGATCACTGATCTGGATCCAGATGGGCTTAATTTATATCCCCGGACCAATATTTTAATGTCCATTGGGTCTTTTCCAGTAGCGCTTTCGCAGGTTGTATATATGGAAATTAGTTGCTGCCAAAACATAAAATAAAGGAAAAAATATATTTTTTACCACAAATTATTATAGATTTTGTACTTTACACCTTAAACTATCATTTTACACATTGCACTTTTAATTACCAATTTTAACACTTTGCACCCTTTATCAAAATTTTTAACTAAAATAACGATAATATCCTTGACCCATTAATATAAAAATTTATGTCAATTCAATTTCTTAAGTATATTATAAAATAAAGGTGCAAAGTATTAATATTAGTAATGGAATGTGTATATGTCAAATGGTACTTTAGGGTGCAAAGTGTCTAACATTAGTAGTTTGAGGGTCTAATGTCTTAAAAATGGTAGTTTATGGTGTAAATGTCACTACCCCAGTAGTTTGTGGGTGAAAAGTGTATTTTCCCTAAAATAATAATCTTATAGGCAATAGTATATTTTGCACGTAGGAAAAAAATATAAAACCCCCGCAATATATAGTAAAGTACATATCATCCTCTGAATAGACACTAGGGACAAATGCACTTTAGAAAGAGATCGATCAGACACCAAACTATTTTTCTAAAGGAAAAACTATATATGCAAAGAAAGAAGAACTTTGTATTAGTAAGGAAATAAAAGTTCATCGTGTACACGTAATTGAAGATCAGTTTTTGAATCATCTACTTGGTAGTTCGTTAATTTGGATGAAACAACAACAAAAAAATCATCTAAGATAGACGTTTTAATTTCCCTCTTTCAGATTACATGGAGCAGCCCTCCATCCTCTGTTCTGAGATGAATTATGCTGCTTAGCTGTCATGTGTTGCCGCACGCGCCCCAACAAATTTTTCTCCTTGCACGGGCTTTTCCCGGTGATCTTTGGAGCCATCACCCCCTGGTCAGATCCAGCACCTCTGGGCGTTCCGATCTGCCCAGATCTCTCCGATCTCTAACTGCTCGTGGTTCTCACGCGCCGCCTTGCCTGATGGTCTCTTGCCTTATTTTTCAGCCTCCCTGGTTTATGAAAGTGTTTTTTCATTTTTCTGTAGTGTTGGTTAATTTGTTTAAGCCCGTTAGTGGGCTTGTTTATTCTTATTTCGGTTGTAGTGACCCCAGGGGGGGCCTTTTCCGGCCATTTGTTGGCTTTTCTGGACACTTGTTGGCCTTGCTGGCTCTCGTGGGCTTTGTAATGTTTGTGTTTAGGCTGCCGCCGTTTCCTAGTTCAATAACGAGCTCTCAAATGGTTTCGGTAGATACTGTCTACCGTATCCTCCCACCCGCTCTCTCTACCCGACATGGAGTATTTGTGGTTTATCCGCCCTTATGGGTCCTAGTGGTCCTTTTGCAGCTTAGTTTGCTTGGATCTATAGTTTCTAATTCTTTTTGTAACTTGTTCTATGGATTTAATATGCAATGAAAGCCTCTCCGGCATTATTCATCAAAAAAAAAAAAAAATCTCCTATATATTTTGGGGGTCGTAATTTGATGAACAAACAATAACACCTTATAAACGTTGCATTAGAACAAAGAAATTATCTGTGTAATTAATACAGGAGAACGACCTCTAGGAAATTATATACTTTCTCAGACAGAGACAGAGTGCAAACTCGAAATGGTAGACAAATATTATAGGCCAAAGGAATTACATAAATTATTATACAGTATCAAGAAGAAAGCCAACATGGAAAGAGAAGTCATGTATCCCATATCATCACGACAGCTATGACACCCACTCCGAGAAGAACAGCCAGAAATTTGAAGAACGGAGTGTCGAAGTAGCACTCAGATTGCGGTTTGAAGCCTTTGGCTATAAGATGGTTGATGGCCACATAGATGAAAACCCCACAAGCAATGCCCATTGAAATAGCATAGATCCAATCAGCTACTGGTCCTTGAGTCGTGGCATCAATGGCAATGCCTATCCCTACTCCTATGGGGCTAGAGATAGCAAAGGCAAAGGAATAAACCGCAGTTGTTAGAAAGGGCCTTTTTGGTAGCATCCTGAGCAGTGCTATTCCCATTCCAACGGCTGCAAAGAGTTTGTGCAAGCATATTGTCCACAGGTTCTTCCATGCATCACCCTCAGTAGCTGAAAATTTATTTGGGAGAGAGATGTAGAGTTAAGGTAACTAATTTACCTAATTAACACTTGCATCTAACTTGCTCATTTACTTGACACTTGCCAGTGTATATTTTACAAGACGTGAACCAACCAACAATTTCACCCTACAGAAAGAAACAACTAGACAACAAAGTAATTAATTCAAGATGAGCAGTTCGCAGGACAGAGAAAAGAGCATCATACGGACATCATGTATGTCAAACAAACACAAACAATTCGGTTGCGAAAACTCCGCACAATTATTGAATGTACCACTTACCTGCAACTCCCACAGCAATACCCTCGAATACTGAATGAAAGCAAAGGGCAAGGATGAGAAGTATGGTGTCTCCCACATTCGTTTTCCTCCAGAACTCTGGGTTGAGATCCATATGCTCATGATGTTTAGAAAGTTCCTCGGGTGTCCTTCCTTCTTCCACTGCCTGGACCTGAACTCGAGCTTCTTTGCTGCTAGCCTTGTAACATAGGCCACTATGCAATCCGTAATCATGGTCAGAAGATAACCTGACGACGCTAGCAAAAAAAAGGGTATGTTTTGGTCGTGGGGTCTCGAATGTCCCGTTTGAGTCGCTTAAGAAATGCATCAGAGAGGTTCCCAAGAAAACCCCCCGGCGAATTGCGTGCCCAAGAGAAGAAAGTTCTCGTTCCATCGGTAGAAGTAGGGAGAGACTCCAGCTGCAAAAGTGCTCACTAGAAGAATTATCAAACACCATACTTTCACCAGGATTAAGTGCTTCGAGTGCAGATCTACATTTTTGTCGCCAGCGTCGTTCTCTCCCTGAACAACGATCTGCAGGGACAGGAGTAGGACAGAGAGAAACAAAGAGGTTGACTTTTGTGTTTTGCTGGAAAAGATGGAAGCCATGGAGGAATGGAGTTTCGTTAGGTAGAGGAAAATATCAATGCTATTAATATACAACTTAGACGTAGTACAATTTTGACTTTGCCGCAATTTGGTAGCAGTTGTACTACACAGTTGTTAGCGTTATTCTACGCTCTAGCCGATGAAACTTTATATTTTTACTTGGATTTCAATTAATTAGAGTGGCAGTGACAGCTTGCTTCTAACACATAGCTACTTATTATAATAATCTTACTTTAATAATCTCTACTGTCTTAGTTGAAATAAAATAACATTCAATGCAATAAATATATTTTCGCCCTCTACATAATTAGATGATATATAGATTACCTTGAATTTAATTAATCAGTCGTTTTCTATTTTGTACTCTTACCCAATTGAGTGTCGAGTTTGAAGACTTATATAGGCAATACAATAACTGCAAGAGTAAGAATCCAGATTGATTAAGACCTAAATGATAATATTGTTAATGGCTGCTGATGGCTTGAATATTTCTCGGCCCATTTGGCCAAGTTCGGTCCAAAAGAAGTGACCTGGTCCTGGGAATGAAAAAGCCTGTAAGCCTATCCCATGCCAAAGTGGTCCAAGCCCAGAAAAGCCTTGTGATAGTGATACGGGCCTGCAAGACTAATTCGTCTGCAACTATCGCAAAGCCTCACCTATCGAAAAGAAGCCTCCCTTATGCAGAAAGGGCCTTTTACGGCAAGTCCAATCACCTGTGTAAAATCACGAAGCAAAGAAAAGGTAGACGTCTTCTCCCACGAGTAGCAAACTCCAAGAAACCAAAGGCAAAAGGGTTACCTTGTGATGAACGCGAGAAGGCGCCGCAGACAGCAGTCATATCCCTGCCCACTCCGTCCCAGAGCGCCATTCCACCTGTTGACAAATGGCCAAAAAGGAGGCCTATGAAGAGAGGCAAACTGTCATTTCCTCCATCTACTCCCTTTTGACGAAGTACAGGACGACCAAGGTGTAAAACCCATCCCTCGAACATTTCCAAGACACGTTACTAACTGGCTCTTCAATATTCTCTTCACATATTCCCTCCCTGACAAGCATACCCTACGGAGAAGATCCGTTTGCGCCTCTCCTTATCTTGCAGGCCTTGTATCTTCGAAAGGAGTTTGATTGCAGCTTGTGGTCTTTTAGGTTGGCCGAATTTTTGGTACCATTAGCTCCCAAGACTTACTAATAATTACATGATAAATCTTGGTAGACTAATATTAGCCAGAAAACTAAAAGCCTGTGATTAATTATCTGAACCCACACGAAAGGAAAAACTATCTGATGACAAAAGGATGTTCGATAACAGGAAAAGAAAATGTTTTGGTGTTTAAGCAGAAAGTCATTAGGCCCAATCATTTATTCTTTTGGATACCGAGGGACAATCTGAGGCAGCATGTGCAACAGCTCAAACGAATTCGGCCCAACTTGAAAACACAAGAGGACTTTATGCCGCAGCAAAATGCGGATACCAGTCTCTCGCTATACGCATCATTTATAATTATCAAATACTTTTTGGAACAGATTTTTTTAGTTTGGGAATCAGCTAATAAGGGGATCAACACATCCCGTCTGATTTCCAATTGCACATTCCCACGTTTTTTATCCCTAGTAACAACATATGGGTACATTTGTACCCGAACCCCAAGCCCAAAGGCAAATGAAAAATAGGCTTCGACATGCTACTCTTGGCTTACTATTTGGGACGAAAAAGTGCCGTCCCAAAAAAAAAGCTCATTATTTGCGACAAAACTGTGGCATCTCAAAAAGGAGGTTTTTTAAAAACAAATTTGTCGGTCCCCAAAAAGCCTTTCGAACACACATCTAATCGTTTGACTTTTTGGGATGCCAAAAAAATCTGTTTAAAAAAGTACTATTTCAAGACGAATTTTGCTAGCCGTCCCAAAAGATGTGACTAGCTAATCATTTGGGACGAAAAATAAATCTGTCCCAAAAATTAATATATTTTTCGTGATGCAACATCTGTTGCGAAAAAAGAAAAAAAAGAAAAAAAAACACCTTTTGGATGGTTGTATCCTGTCCTGGCTTTACTTTTCGAACGCTTATAACTAACTGTTAGAACGGAATTACAATAAAAAGAGAATTTGAATGAAAATAAAAAATAAGTATTAAAATTCTCCATTTTTTCTGTTAGAGAAAAGAAGAAGAAGAAAAAGACGGAAGAAGAGGAGAAGGAGAAGAAGAAACCAGAAAAAGAAGAGATATATAGTGTTTGAACGATTCCCATTAGAATATATAACATTTACCATTTGAATAAATTTCAAAAAAAATTATTTTCACTTGTAATTATTGAATGTAGCGTTAGAACGGTAATTTACGGACGTACGAACAATTTTTTGAGACGAAAAAAGACTCTGTGCCAAAATATTGTTTCCGTTTAAAGTCGTTTTACATAGCGTTCAAATGGTATTTCATGGACTTTCGATAATTTTTTGGGACGAAAAAGACTCTGTTTGAAGTTGTTGAATGTAGTGTTCGAACGATAATTCATGGACGGTTCGAACGGTCAACGTTGGATATTGTGTTCAAATGGTATGGATAATCCGTCCCAAAAAAAGATTTTAAGGGATAGCTAGGGGCCTAATCCGTCCCAAAAAAAAATTTGTGACGGGATACAAGGACGGATTTTCGGTCCCAAAAAATCAGTTTTGTTGCAGTGTACCTCTGACCAACTTGTCCACATGACTTTAGAAAACCTACTTTCCCATCATTTTCTAGGGTGTACTTTCTGTTTATAATTTGGATTATATTAAGAATATATGACAATATTATATCTTTCATATTTGATATTAGACATTCGAGTGTCTATTTTTAGTGGTAAAAAATTAATTTGTATAACTGCGTGTAAGTTGTTATGTCAGACCCAGAGGTCCCAATTGGATCAAATATCCTGTGCAAAGGTAACATTGTTAATCTTTTACTACTACTAATAGAAACGTGGATGTCTGGTATTAGTTACGACGTGTCCCCAGTAACAACACACAACTTTGGCATTCAGGAACCAAGTTGGAAAGAATGACATAATAATACTCCAAAACACTATTTTAAAAATGAAATATAGCTCGAGAATCAATTTGAGATTTCTAAATATCGCAGGGACTAATAGAATAAATAACTCTATAAATTTAGATAGTTACAAATCTTATTAGGACCCAATTTTAACTGCTACATTAAAAGAAAATAATAAATTTAAAATTTACAGATGACAGTAACTCTCCTAATAGTATGCTAGCGGATTAGACGTGGGACAACTCAAGTGTTTAGAGCGTGTCATCAATTTGGGTTTTTTTTTTATAAGATTATGTTTCGACTCAATTAGGGATATTGATGCGTGAATTTTTTTTCCTTTTTTTTTAAACTTTTTTTTTAATTTTAAAATATTTTAACGAAAAAGGTGAGAAGTAAAGACCAGATGATGGGTTTGTGACTATAGGGTGACCTTAATGACCCATAATGTTCATTTGGTCGTAGGCAATCCCTATAGAGCATCATAGTTACTGAAATCTAAATCTAGAATCTTTAATTGTTAAATCCTCTTTAGGAACCTTATTTGGATTTGGTGATTTTTTTATGTTAAAACAATCTTGTTTGGTGGTGTTATTGTCTCTCAGGGACTTAAGAGTACCTATACCAGAGCCTCACTAAGTCATAATGGAGTTTGTCAAGTTTCGAACCCATATTCTCATACTCGATAGAAGTTAATATTTTCAATCTCAAAATGATATTTTTGACCAATTTTTATTATCGAGTGATAGAGATTTATTGATTACGTGAATATAATTTGAAGGTCTCAATTGATCTTGATATTTGTTCGAAACTGGACTAAGAGACTAGGGGCGTTTGTTTACCGAAATTTAGAGAGAAAATTTTAAAATTTTAGGAATTTTTTTTGAATTTATTGGGTTTGTGGTTTGTGAAAAGTGTAATGTAAAAATATGAAGTTTATTGGAGTTTTTAAAATGTGTTTGTATGGTAGAAATTTTAGCCCCTAAAAAATTAAGCAAACAAACGCCCCCTAAAAGTCTCTAGATCAAACTACTCAACTATCAAAACTACCCTCTTGTTAATTGTGGTGTTTATCTAAACCTCTCAATTGAGTTCAAAACCGAAATATGTGCACCAAATGGTGAGCCCCTACAATCACGTGGAGGGAAGCTTATGAGGCAAGGTCCCACTTCCTCTATTATTGCTTAGAAAAAAAGAAATATAGTTTGTTTTGTTTTTTAGCTGTGAAAAAACATTAAAAAAAATAGGTTGATGTGTAATTGGTAAATTTGGAAAGTTTTTATTTTAGAGAAAAATACACTTTTCACCCACAAAATAGGGTAGTGACACATTGCACCCCAAACTACATTTTTAAGACATTACACCCTCAAATTACCAATGTTAGACACTTTGCACCCTAAACTACCCATTTTGACACATTACACCCTCAACTACTAATATTAAACACTTTGCACCCTCCATTTGACAATAATACCCTTGAAAAATTAATAAATTGACAATAATATTTTAATATATGCAAAATGAGTCAAGGGCATTATCGTCATTTTAGTCTAAAAATTTGATAAAATGGTGCAAAGTGTCAAAAATTGATAGTTAAAAGGTGTAATGTGTTAAAATTGGTAGTTTGGGGTGCAAAGTGCAAAACCTATGGTAGTTCGTAGGTGAAAAAAATATATATATATATATTTTTTTTTGTGAAAAAACATTAAAAAATAGGTTGACGTGTAATTGGTAAATTTGGAAAGGAATTTAGGGTATTCAAGTAATTCAGGAATCTACTTGGAAAAAAAAAGAAAGTAATTCAGGAATCACATCATACGCACAGTGACCAAGACTTTCACGGCCTGCCTGCCTCATGACTCACGAGCTTTGCTCAAACCCTATATATAGTGTTGTACCTCTTTCAACAAAATACAGGAGGAGAGGCAGAGACTTGAGAGTAGTGCGGTACAGTGGACTACCTGGCTACCTGCAACTGCTAGGTAGGAGCGAGAGAGAGAGAGAAAGCAAGAAAGACAGACGCAAGTTGATGGTCAAACGAAACCCCACTACAACAACACCTCTTCCTTTTCTGCTATTCAAAGGTTAGTTGGATATGTGGCTTATAAGGGCCTCTCTCGCGTTGTGTGTACAAGAGAGAGAGAGAGAGAGTAAGAGAACGACTGTGTGTGTGTGTATGTGTGAGAGAGAGAGATAGAGAGAGAGAGCGCTTTATTATCCAATTCAACTCGTAAATATACCCATTCTTTTCTGGTCACAAGTCGGTACAAATCTCCTGAAAAATCTCCTGCGAAAGAGAAGGAGAGTAGGAGAAAGAAAAGAAAATCGGACTTTCTTTTTCCTCTTCTTTCGTTTTCTTTCGACTTTCGTTTCAGAGTATGTATAGTAGCGCTTTGCCAGATTTGTTGGTTAGAGATATTAAAATCGCTTTCCCTTTTCTGACTCTCATGAAGACAGCGACATATCCTCTCCCTGAAACTTCTCTTCTATTCCGCAATTTCTGCAACCTTCTCTCTCTTTTGGACTTCCGTATTTTTTTTTAAAAAAATTATCTCTTCCCCCCCCCCCCCCCCCCCCCCCCCCCCCCCTTTTCTTTTTGTAGGTTAATGGGTATCTTTTTAGCTGATACAGTATCCTAGTGTGATTTGCGATCACTTTAGTTCTTTGCATAGTTCATCATTTGGGCGTTCTTTTTCTTTTTTCATCTGAGATTATAAGAGTACTGCAGCTGATCACTGTTCAAGCATTGGATGTAGGGTTAATAAAGGAACAAAGAAGTACTGAGCATCCAAAAGAGAAGCAAAGAAGCGTCAATGGAGTTGTTGCGCGGTACAAGTTATCTCGTAATTAACCTCCTGGTTTGCTCTTTCATTCTTCTGTCATTTATCACTACAGAACAAACCTTTATCTGACTATGTAGTAGCGTTGGTTGTTATTTTCGTTCAATCGTAGTTAGCCTCTGTTTTGTCTAGGAAATCAACCTCTTGAGTTTTGGATGAGCAAATAGTTGAAGACATTCTCAATAGTTCTCGCTGAGGCGAATCGAAAATGTTTTGGTGTTAGGCTTGAAAATAAAAGAATTAAGACTCAGATATACGGTAAATTGAGATTGAGAAATCATGATCATATGTGGCTCGGTTATCTTTCTAGATCTGCATTAGTTGATCTGATTTGTGCTGAGCGATGCTATCTGATATAGGCCATGTTAGCTTAAATGGCATTGTACTAGATTTCTGTCCTGCGCAAGTAAATCGTTCGTACTTAGGGTTAGGGTTCATGCAAGCATGTTTCCTTGACAAAAACTTAATTACTTTGGTCTAGGGCTTTGGATGATGTTATGGGCTTCCGGAAAATTGGTCCGACTTTTTGTTATATTTGGCCAAGCTCTGGACATCTTCTTCATGTCTTAAAGGGTCGGCCATTTTCCTGATCTCTCAGAAGGTACTAAGATTACTGTACTGGGACCATGACCACAGTACGAGGTAAAGATGAGCCCATGTCTTCACTTGCTAGGCCACTTGAAGCGGTGTTATGTCCGTCCTTAGTGAGTACTGTTGATTGAATATCATGTTTTATGAAGCAATATTTCACTACGAAGTCTCAGTAGAAATGGTAGACCCTAACAATTAATCTTCCAATCAAACATGCTAACTCATTTACTGTTCTAATGATTTGATTTGACATGAAAAACGAGCATTTATGGTCGATGCAAATCTAGTGCCAAATAGAACCTTTTGGATTTCGTATAATTTCAACTGAAAAGTGAATTATCCTGGCAGGTTAGACCCGACAGATTAGTAGTATACAAATTGGATAATCTAAATAGGATATAGGAATTACAATATAGAATGGTGTCTACAACTTTTCTACACCCTGGAACTTTATATGTCATGTAATTTTATTAAGTCATTAGTAATCTGTTTTCTTTTCTTCTGTTCCCCTTCTGAAGTAGTGTAAATAGTTAATTGCAACATGCCTTTTGATGTGGAAAAATGTATCATCATGTATGTGGTTGCAGATTGTTGAAAAGGTGTTCTCATGAATGGTTTAAGGGAGCTTCCTTCAGTCCACCCATGGACGGGTAAAGGGTTTGGATTAGCTGCCGACTCATTCATTCAAACACAGTAGAAGGGGAGTGAATTCTACTACTATGGATGTGTGAATGATGCGGGAGATAAAATTCATCCTTTTCTGTTCTGTGCTTGGACTGAAGGGAGCTCCCTTCCATCATCACCTTCACTTGGTCTATTTGATTTATTGGTATTGCTGTTTCTTGTTAATTTGCTGATCTGTGTCAAATTCAGACTTAATTTTGGCTCTCAAACATTTGTCACCAAGACAGTTAAAAACTTGTGGGGTAGTAGTTGGGTCTTCGGAATGCTTGGTGAGAAATTTATTCCAATTTGCTACTTTTGTTGGTGGGCATTACAATTGGTTGCTTAGCTCTTGCTGAAATCCTTCTTACCGGTGATTGTAACGCTTCTCCTCTTGACAGTACTGGTCGAATGTCATCGTGGTGAGCAAAGAATATATCTACATAGATGAATACAACCCTATTTTATGACTCGTTTGTTGCACTCAAGCAATTTTCCTTCCCTGCAAATTGGAATGATACTCAAGTCCACTCTAATATTAATTTCTTTATTTTCGTGTCATGATTTCCCCGCAGTTCGTTTGACTCTTAGACCATAGTCTACCATTTTCGTATACATTTCTTTTATATGGGTAGTGGTCCTTTTTCATCCGAAATGTCTGGGATAGCCATTTTTGGTAAAAGGAAAAATATATTTATTTAACTGGCGCTTGTCCAGATAAATCTGGTTCTTGTCCCACTTCTTGCTCAGACAAAGTTGGCGTGGTGTTAAATCGGAGCGTTGGGTGTTTTGAATCCGGGGATATGATTTTGACATGTCAATATCATCTACGTAAGAATTTCATTGCCAGCCATTATCATTCCGCAAAGCGACGCTGGAGACTGGCCTTGACACTGGAGAGGGGTCCCATCTTGTCAAATATTTGTGAGTGTATTTTTATATCTCCCTGGAAAAAGCTTTTGAAAGATCACCCTATCTAGTTTTACACGTGTTCTTTTCTTTCGTTTGGGTAAAAAGTATCGGTGAGAACTGGGAGCTGCTTGTCTTTGTTCTTTTGGCCAGGTTTTGGAGGCGCATGGCATTAACTATGCGGGGGGTGCGTTGGCATCATAAACCAGGCAGTGGGGGGCTGAATGCCAGTCTCGACAGAGGTTGGAACTTGGAGCTATTGAGCTATGGCGCTATGGTTTGTTGACATTCGTGAGGTCTATGATATGTTATTATTTTATGCAGAAATAGTGTCTGTTTTGAAAAAAAGTAGCCCTGCCGGAGGCACCCTCCCTTCTCTTTCTTCTCGAAATTTATATCATACTAATATAAACGAGCCTTCATATCCATGAGGATCCTATATATGTTTTCTAGTCATTTCCATTGGCAGGTGAGTACATTTTGAAAGGCTGTGCTTTTCTTGGGTTAAACCCCCACAATATACACCCTAAAAGAGCCTTTTGTTCAATGACTATGCGTGTGTGCCTAAATAACTGAAGTACTTTAAGCAAACCTTACATTAATATACTCGAGTCGGTTCCTCGGTGAGATCAAGGATGCAAGTACACTGAAGTGGTTTCTTTAATCTTGTTCTCGAGAAACGAGTAAGTGTTATGCTTAATTAAGCATGACTTGTCGATAAATCATTTCTTTAAGTACCTGCATCTGAAGAAGATTTAACCTATCAGCCTTTTAAACGCCTTATTTTATGTGTTGTTGATGTCATTTTATTGCATGAAGCCTGCCGCCGTTGTAATTTTCCCTAGTTTTGTTGTCTTGGTTGGGAAAAGGGGGAACGGTACTCAGTGCTTCGCATGTGTTGAAATGGTGTTGACGGCATCGATGAACCATCACTTAAAAATGCATGGGCTTGTTCGTATGCAGCCCTCCTTCCTTTTTAGATTGAAAATGGTTGCCAGACAGCGGTTAAGCACTTAAGCTAGCTTCAGGGAAGAAAGGGTGTGTAAAGCTCGTGGGTTCAAGCTTGCGAGGGTTGAGCTTGAGCATCTTCTTTAGACTTCATCTGCGGTAACCATGGAAGATTAGGCAAAATGGCACGACAAATTTATTCTAATTAACCCAGTTGTATTTCTTGAACTCGAAAGGAGATACAAGTCGAACCGAGATAATGAACTTGTGAGGTCATGCTCACCGAAGCACCTGGGCTCAACAGAACCCGTGCGCTGAGCCCAGATATGATATGATTTTTCAATGCGTTTAATATCTGAACCTGTAGGATACAATTTCACAGAAAGCGGGAAAGTAGGGTAAACGACTGGTCATACAAAAGTGACAACTGGGGAGGTTCATCTGCCAGAACAGCTATGCGTCAGCCAACTACAATATATATTTGTGTGTATTTTTGATAAGTACGTCAATGGAAGAAAATACTGTTGACTTGCAAAAATAGAAAGGCAGAAAATGTGTTGGCACTGATCGAATTCGAGGGCGGGGAACGCGGTGGATAAGTACAGAGGCAGCGGGGCAAGTTCTTTGTTCTGGTGATTATGGTTTGCAGCACCAAAACTGTGGATCCCAAATGTAAACCATCTGTAACTCTTGGATTTGATGGAGTTTGTATCCTGATCCCGCAGTTGTGGCTCTATGCTAAGCGTCAAATTTCGTGGCCTGTGGACTACAAGAACTGCATAGGGCTCTATCTTTATTCTTTCCTTCTCAGATTTACTGCCCATTTGAGGAACCGGGAATGAATGCTGCCTTATACGTCGTGGGAAGCGACCCAATTTGCTATATCTAGCTTAAAGACAGAAAGGAATGTCTTAGGAACAACGACTACTTCCTAGGAGCCACCCAAGTCTTGGTGCGAGGATGCTAAGGTTATGTCCACCGACAATGGTTGCATGTCAATTGGCACACATTGTAATCAAAACCAAACCACTCTATCTAGACCGCAGGAAGCCCGGCTGAAGCGAAAGGGAACCCATGGCGGAATAAGGAATAAATATTAGCTTTCCTCATCATTAAGGTTCCTCTGATAAAAGTTGCTTTAGATTATCATGCAGGCAACAGAGAGCGAAATTAAAAAGCTTTTCTCCTCTCTCTCCAAGGGAGTTATAGACGCCTCAAACAACTCAAAAGTGACTGTGAAAGTAATATATATAACTTGGGCAGCCTATCTTTGCTATAATATATAATCATTGCAGAGTATCTACAGACTTTCTTTATTGTCATCACGGACTCTTATTTGGCAACTGAATAATCTTCCCCCAAAATTCTTGACTAACTTGGTTTTAAAGTTTGGGCAGCTCTAGGGTTTCCTGTAATTAGATGTGATCAAATTTCTCAATTTACAGAAACTCTATTTTCTTTTTATTACCATTTTAACAGAAGTCGTGCTGTGAATAATATTTAGTATGAAATCTAAAATATGCAAAAATTCTAAGAAAGATAATCGGAAATGAATATAGATATACAAAAAAAAAGTGCAAGAATCTCATGTCTAAGTAAACAAACTTATCCTTTTCACATTGGTCCTGGTGCTTCATCAATGGCAAGCCCACTCTCTAAAACCATCGCCCCATTAAACAATACCTAGCACAATGCTCAATTCCCAGAAAAATCTCAGACGCACGGTATCTTATCAGTAGACAGCATGAGAACAGTAAAGAATTACTTACTGAAAACGACTCAAAGCCCAGAAAGTTGCACATAAACGCATTCTTTTAGGTTTACATATTTACCCAGTTATAACATATATACCTAATCCTGCCTCGTTAGTTAGCAACTAGAAGTTAATTGGCACTAGAATCTGTAATTAGACTAGGGTAGTGCAGTGCAGGAGCCACATGAAAATATTCTCTCTCTCTCTTTTTTTTTTTTTTCTGTATAAAGGGGGTTTATTCGTACCAAGATAAAGTACTAGCTTAGTGCTACCAAACAGGCAGCCATGCTGCAGACAACAAACAGCAAACACAATAAAAGAACAAGGGCTAAAGCTTTTCCAGCAGATAAGTCGCCCTGTTCCAATTCTTGCACCTAAAGACTCTATCTACCTACACTGTATTGCTTTATTGAAGTGCCCATCCACTCGGCCAGCAAGCACTTCGACAGGGAAACAAATGGGAACTGAATTTACTTCGACAGGGAAAGGGAAAAGGTTCTATATTAACACATATTGATAATTCTCTCATCCATCTTATCTGAACTCTGAAGTTTCCTGAGAACGAGTCCATCTGTGTTTAATTGACTCACAGCTGAAGAGCCAAATCAAGCTGCGAGGGATCCGTTGAAGACTGTCGCAGATTGTCCACAAAGCGTTGAGCACTTCCATCAGCTTGGTATTTGTCTGGAGTTGCTTTTTCATAGAAACTCATTGCATGTATCACGGCCATTTTCTGGGCTGCCTGAAATTGTGACACTTGCTGCAGTGCTGTACGCGGGCCCAATGGGCTGCCCTTGTTAAGCAGCATCTGCACACTTGGGAAGTCACCGATTGCCTGCTGAGACGCGGCTAGGTTCGGTCCCAGGGATTGGCCTGCCTGTGCCGAGTTAGCTCGAACCTCATTCCGTGAGCCTAAGCCGGTCAAGAAAGTAGTGTCGTGAACCGACGACTTTGCGGGTTGTGAAGGCCAGATAGATGCCTGAGAGTAACTGGTCCTTTTATATGTCATGTCCAGCAGCTTTGAATACAATGCGTCGGCCAATGGAACTGGGTGCGACTGGTTATATGGCTGTCTTGCTCCTGTCGTCGTGTCCATATTCTTGTACATGTTTGTGATCCAACTCGCAACAGGAGGATTCATAGTTTCCTTTCCAGAGAGGGCGAAATGTGAACCCAACCCAATCAGTTGGTTTTGATTTTGACGAGCAGTATCATATCCCAAACTCCCATGAAGAAGGTCCATTTCATCATTGGCGCAAATCATTTTTCCTTTTCCTTTAGGATCATATCCCACATTCACAGGTATATTGGCAGCCATTTCTCCTGGGGAAGCAATCTTAGCATCTTTTATTGCATTAAAGTGAGCGTTTTCCCTTTGTTGAATGCTGGAAATTCCCATGAAGTCAGAGGGGGGTACCGTGTTTCTGAGTGAAGTGGTATCTATGTCAGTTCTGCTATCGGTACAAACCATCTTTCCTTTGTAGGCACAATCCCATTCCCGGCTATTAAAGCCGTAGCTGGTGGGGTGATTTTCTCCTTTCCAAAGATCACCTTGAACATCCAATCCCTGGCAGGCATGTTTAATCACGTTTAAATCCCCAGGTAAGACATGGTGGAGAACCTGAGGCCTTGGAACATTAATATCAACCCTGTCCAGATTATAAGCCGGTGTCTGTGCCAGATATGGTGCAGATCGCTTGCTAATTTCTGGAGTCCTTGCTAAAGGTGTTGGAACCTGAGGCATTGGAACATTATCCACCCTGTCCAGATAATTATAAGCCGGTGCCTGTGCAAGAGGTGGTACCGATAGCTTGCTAATTTCTGGAGTCCTTGCTAAAGGGTTTGGAGTCTGGGACTGTCTTAATGCAGCTTCCATCTGCATACATCTTGCTAATTTCCTGTTGGCAACCTTCTGAGCCGTTGGTCCCAAGTGTTTAGCGAACCGCGTCAGACTCTCTTTATATCCAAACTCGTCACTAATAATCTACAGCGTGGACATATATCAATCAGCACAGACAGGGCGATGGAGCTCAAGGGAAATGGAATTGAAATCAAGCAACAAAGAAAAAAAAATTTTATGGATTCTAATTAAGTAATGCTAGTCATACGGTACCCCTAAAGTACTAAAACAGAAAAGAAAAAGGGGGGGGGGGGGTTGGGGAGGAACAAGTGAGATGGATTTAACTCAGCTGTGCATGTTGTGCCAGGTGCCTTAGAATTCTGTAGTCCTAGATGGAAAAGAAAACCACCAAAAAAAGGAAATAGAAGAAAGATGGGTTTAACTCTGCCCTTTTTGTGCCTAGCGCCTAAGAATTTTATAGCTAATTACCTGTCCGCAGAAAGGAGGAAGGTTGCAACAGTCTGACACTGTATAGGCTTAAAAGACATATTTTTTGAACATCAATCCTAAAGACCTAAAGAGAAATCAATGGAGAAAGAGGTTCAAGCCCTGCATGCTATCAGACGGTAAGGAAGAAGGGGGCAAAAAAAAAACAAAATATAAGGCTTAATTAATGCACCAATCTGATCAAGACGGTCCGGAAATTCCTATTGTCCTTAGAGAGCAGAGCTCTGAAGAACCTTTTATGAATGATTAACTAAGTAGGGTGCCCCACGTTTTCTGCACGTCCCCCCCCCCTCCCTCCAAACAAACACCCCACCTGACCAACCTCCACATGTGTGTTGATGTGTTGAACTTACATGAGCAAGTGGTCTGTACGCCTTGTGGATTGATGAAGTCAGTGCCCCATTCTCGCTGGGAAGAGAAGTGCAAGGCCTATAGGTTTGACGCCTTTCTGTTTCCATGCCATCTCCGGACCCTGTTCAAAGCAAGGGAAGAAGTCTTTGAAGGATTTCTCCACCATTTAACTCAATCAAATGACTTATATCAAAAGCCCAAAGAGGTCATGTTATATAAAGGACAAGTATAATAAAGCTCCTATAAGCCTTCATTGTGGGAGGGACATGTTCTGGAGGTGAGCTGAGTGAAAAGTTGATAGGGATTTCCAGTGCAAGATGGATTGAAACGGTAAGATTTTTAATTTTAACCAAAATCGGATTAGTTTTCAAGAGTATTGCTACAATTTTAGTGCCAGAAAATAAGCCATTCCCCCTAGTAGTGTATATGCAATGAACAAGTTGCAGATCAGGTAACTTCCTTTTTTCTTACCAGAAGGAACTTTGTTCTCTCTTTGGTCAACATCAGTGTTCAAACCAAGTTGCCGCCCTGCTTTGGTGTTCACCCTGCCGCATCTAGCACGCCTAGCGCTCGTAACTTCGGCTTCACCTTGGGATTTCCTACCCGGGAGTTTTCTAATCAGAGAAAATAGGGACTCACAATTGTCTGGAATAGTTCTCAGAGCACGAAAGGCCCGCTGGGCCAGTTCTTGCATACTACGAGCCTGGATACCACAACAGAGGGATTAAATGAAGAAAGTTGAGTTGTCCTGGACAGCATAAATACACTTCCTAAGACATCACATTACAAGAGTAATTTCAGGTATACCTCTTTATAGTATAAGGTCTTCGATGAATTGAAATGCATGGCATTGTTGAAAATCAGAAACACATCATTCTGCATATAATTCAAAGAGATTGATCAGTTCAACTTCATACCAAAAGAAAATTTTGCAATCTGAAATGTAGATACGCTTTCTTGCCATGAAGATATAAGCTATTTTGATTGGTCAAAATATTTAGTGATGTTCAATTTAGAAATTAGAACTAGACAGTACTGATGTCAATAAATTGACAGCAAAAAAGACATGAAATTAACTCAAAAGAGAAACAGTACTAGGAAGTCTAACTTTAGGAGCAAACCTCAAATTGCTCTAGGCTTGTGTACATGCCTTCCTGCAGTTTAGCCCGCATTGTGCCGAAATCCATTGGCTTTTTAATGATTGTGTAGTAGTCATCCACCTAAAATGCAAGAAATTCATCATTGTGGGTTAGGAAGGAACATACATATCTGAAATCATTCTCAACTAATTACAGACACGAACCTCTTCACCATCAACTGGCTGGCCGAAAATGTTATGTGTGTCTTTCCTACAGGGCAGAATAATTATAACCAGAAACCATGTTGCAAGAGAAAGAATCCTCAGATATTCATATCGCTTGATGCTATTCAACCAGTACTGGAATGAATCTTTTCTTACGGTACAAGAAAAATCATAAATACAGGGAAGTTTTACCTTTGCAGTATATCGAGGACAAACTCAAGTACCCGTTTTTCTGGCATTTGATGCACAGATGAAGAAGCTGCTGGGTGATCCACTAAAATGAGATAATAGTTATCCAAGAAAAAGATATATGAGTAAGCAAATCACTTCTTACGATCAGGATTTCAGAAGAGGAGAGAACATAATCTACGAGTACAGATTAGCCATAGGCTCACCATTTTGGACTGAAGAATTTTCAAGTTTTCGGTTTTCTCCTTCCTGCATGCAGTAGGAAATGAGAAAAGGAAATAAACGACGCAGAGGATTAAAAACCGAGAGGCGCATGAATGTATGAACGTATGTATGTTCCTCAGCCCTCCTACAAGCTACGAGACCATACTAAAACCTTAGTTACAACTTCATGTACCCGCAAGAAAACAGCTGCTCAACTAAAACTCAGTTGCCCGATCACAATGGCATGCATGTCCCAAGTCTCCTGTTAAGATACTATATATATATATATATGACATCGAACTCGGGAAAATAGCGAGCAAGAGGAGTTAAAAGTGTAGAAAGGCCGAAGAGGAAAAAATAGGGACCTGTTGAGAAGGATAAGCAGCAGGAGTTACGACGACGTCTTCGAGTCTTTTGAGCTTGACCCTCCTGCGGTCGTATTGCATGACAGTGGGTGGACGTCCCTGCTTCTGCTCCCTGTGCCCCCCTTCTTCCGGGTGCTGAGAATGGGTGACCCCAGCTTTGGAGTTAGGTTCAGATACTAGTGGCACAGTCTCGTTCCTTGACAGAAGATTGAATTTGGTGGCGCGTTCCTTTTGCTCTTCCTCCTTCTTTTTCTCCTCCTCCAACGCCAATATTCGGGAACTTCTTCTCCTCGTGCATCGCATTTTTTCTCCGGCCTCCTCGGCCATTTTACTCCTTCCCATCTCTGCATGCAATAAAAATAAATATGTAAACAATTCAAATCTACTTCCAGAGTTTCAACCTCATGCATGTTCGCGAGTCTGTAAGTTTGGCCAATGAGCAAAAGATCAAAAGAAAACAACAAGTCCCGATTTTGCTGTCTGTTTTTTTTTTCCTTGCCATATACGAGGTTATCGGGGACTAATTCCCGCTTTCATATACTCCCGTTCTTCACCATGCAAAGTTTTTATCAAAGTCACGGCCAGTTTGTAATATTTTTTTTGTTGCGTTTAGCGTATGTTTGGCAAGCACAAAAAACGTTAAAATTTTTTTTTTCGCAAACATATTTTCACAAATTCTAACCCATTTTTCACGGATCCCAAAAAATATATGAATACTATTTCAATAAAAAAAATTAATTGAAATTTTTTAAAGCATCCAAAATAATTTGACCTTTTTTTAAAGAGATGATTTTGACATTCAATTTGCTCTCCTGTCTCGTCACTCTTTGTGATGAAATTGTGCATGTATGCATAAATATATATAATATAATATGGGCTAAAAGCCACGATGGAAAGGATACGGACAAAATTATATTCATGAGACGACAAAATAATTAATTCATTGATTTGGATTTGTGGAGTTCAGTTGTAACGTCAGGCTACACAACGTAATTGCTCTACCAAGTCTACACCAAGAAAGTACAGCTTTGCTTTTATAAATGTCATTCACAGACAACTTACCTTCTTAATTTGAAAAAAGGTCATTAAAAGGAAAACATCATGAGAATTAAAACCTTTGTAACAAAAAATAAAATAAAAATAAATAAAAGCTTACATGGGCCATAAAAATCTTTACGAACCACGAACTGGAATAAAAAAAAAACCGATACAATTAATTTTTTTATAAAAAAAAAAATACCTTTTTTGACTATATCGGGTTTTCAGCACTCAAAACTAACCACTCCCTCTTTGGAGGGACTGCATGAAAACATCATGAGAATTAAAACCTTTGTAACAAAAAATAAAATAAAATAAAAAAAGCTTACATGGGCCATAAAAATCTTTACCAACCACGAACTGGAATAAAAAAAAAAAAAACCGATATAATTAATTTTTTTAAAAAAAAAAAATACCTTTTTTGACTATATCGGGTTTTCAGCACTCAAAACTAACCACTCCCTCTTTGGAGGGACTGCATGCATGTGCTCAGAGGATTAATCTAGGTAAAGCTTGAGATATTCTACTGAGAGAGAGAGAGAGAGAGAAGCCGATTGTAGATTGAAATATTTTTGCATGTAGACATCCAGTAAATGGAAATCTCCATGCACGGAAACTATATCACTATGAACTCCCAGCCCCTCTTTACCAGCTCTGTTGATCATAAATTATAGAGAAAAATCATATTTTTAATTAACAAATAAGGTTCAAAATGACATCATTTGAAGTAAGAACTTTAAAAGTTGAAACCTTTCTGTGTTCTGTGTGTTGTGGTGTGTGCTTTGAGACAGACTGCTCGTGATTGAAAAAAAAAACTGTGCCAAACGCTTTGATCCTTCAAAATGAGGGAAAATACAGCAAAATATGTATATCGAGTAGAATGCATGACCCATAATGACAAAGAAAGAACAATTCTAGCAAAGAATAGAAGGAACAGAACATTAGGGAGAGCTTAGATTCTTGCCAAACCAAACGATGCACCACTTACTGTACAATCAAAGGCAAAGGGGGAAAGAAAAAATTACCAAACAGACTCCAATCAACAAGAAGAAAGTGACACCATGTCCACTCTTTGGCTTGCCAGAATCACTCTCAGATTTTGCAAAATCCTCAGTGCTGCTCCAGTTTAAGAAGCTCTATTAAGGCTAAAATGGCCACTCAAAGGAAACTTGGATGAACTCTGGCTCCTTAGCATTCTCTTAAATAGGAACGCCGGGGTCTGTCGGTGTTAGGGTTAGCTGTTATGTAGAAGGATTAAGTTGCCAAATGTACGGTAATTGTGTGCCCTCTGAAGGCTTAAGTTGCCAAATGTACGGTAATTGATTTCCTTCTCTGAAAATGCCTGTAACTTCCAATTTGGCTTGATGTGAAATTATAACGCCACATTTGGTATAATGCCAATGCATTTGGTGGTGTCGTTATCGATAACGACAACATTGTGACGCTAAGCAGAGCAATAAATCTCAAATGGATTCAAAAACCACAACTTTGAATGGCAAGGTTGAGCATGATATCTTTGCACATAAGGTTACAATAACTCGAAGAACATGAATGAACCACATGCACTGGCAAAATTATGCCTCAGGCAACATTTCAGCTAAGCCAACACAGTATTCCTGCTTGCATGTACATATATATGGGAACCCATCCAGAGAATTTCATAAGAATCACACACAAATGAATAAAGCATTTCCTGCTCAGCTAGCAATTGGCATAAAGTGATAAATTTCTTCCCCCTTTGATGCAGAAAAGGTATGATTGGATTGATGGTGATGCCTATGATCTAATGTCAGAGCACCAAGTACACTTCAGAAGCATACTCGAATAGGCATTTTCTTTATTGTTTATCAACTTGAACATGGTCCATGCAGAATGAAGTCAAAATAAGGAAACTACATATAAAATTTCCTTTCACAATGTTCCCTTAAATTTTTCAAGTCGAGAAAACTAAAAGAGGGAGAGAAGGGTGGACATTTATGCCTCCAATTTGATGGCTGAATCAAGTGCATCCACAGTGTTATTTTGCTGTCCCCATAGTTGTGCGTATCTTCCTGCCTTAGACAATAGAACATCATGGGATCCATGTTCAATGACCTTCCCATTCTCAAGAACTATGATCTGAACAAGTTATTTTTAAAAAATGGTTAAGTAACATGGGGGGACATTGAATAGGGTATGAAATTTCTAGTCAACAATATAGTGCAGAGGAAACCGTGTAGCATATTAGAAAAAAAGTACATGGCCGACCAACAGTGCTGCTTTACTAAAGTCTGCGGGGATGCAGAAACATCTAGTTTTACTTTAAAAATGAATTAAAAACTGCTCTCGCCTCTTGAGAACACCAACATCATGATTTTCCAAGTAATAAGATATTAGAAGCAACTAAAAACATCGTGTGACAGATTAATCCTTATAACGAACAACCTTTTATTAAAGGAGCCAGATATCCAACACAAACCCTTCAAAATTTCAGCACCAAAATATTTGGTCATAACCCTCACCCAGGGTGCTTACCTCATCACATTGCATTGCAGTCGTAAGCCTATGAGCGATGAAGACTGAAGTCCGATTATTTGCTAGGGACTTCATTGCATTTAAAACCTCTGCTTCCGTAGTACTGTCCAATGCACTTGTAGCTTCATCACACAACCTGGAGATGTCAAATTAAATCAAAGAGAGAGGGTGATATAATCATCCTTGGTTTCCTCAGAGTGCCTCTGTGTTAAGTATGCAGAACCTGAGTTCTGGGCTTATTATGCAAGGAAAACAGTAAGTTTTCTTTTCTCCTTTATTTATTTATTTATTCATACTACAAATGAACACAGGGAGTCTTGATTGCACGACCACACACTCTGCCCCATTTATGGGTGATTTTTTCTCTTTATTTTTATTTTATTTTTTTTGGGGTGGGGGGGATACTATTTGAGGGACAGCTCATTGGTCATGAGAAACATATAATTTTTACATGAGAGAACAAGAAGTTTAGATGAGCTATTAGTTACAACTAATCTATTTGTCAATTAGCAAGCGTTATTAGCAGATGCAGCATAAGACTTGAGGGTAACTGCATGAGGAAGTTGAAAGTGATCAGAATGAGATACCTTGATTATACAGGAGAAATTTGCTTTCTAATAATCACTACTGAATAACAAGATAACAAGATAACAACTAATTCCAACAAAGTTCAACCAATGAATATAATCACCAAAGATGTGCTCTCCAGGGAGCACATAGAATGAAAGGGTCTCAAATGTTTGTTCCAGTCTAAACTGGTAGGTCCTTATTTCATTCTTAGAGTAAGCATTTATGATTTCTCACTTAATTATGTATATGTACATGAATCCACACAAAAGTCCAATCAAGAAGAAGAATAGAGATAGTACTTACATAATTGGGGAGGCTTTTAAAAATGCACGTGCTAGTGCCACACGCTGCTTCTCACCTCCACTCAACTGCAAAGAAAAGCCACCCAATATATGCAAATTCAGGAATTGACCAACGAGCTCTGCAAACCTTTTTTATGCATTGCAGTTATTGACTTATGTGCCGATGCCTCACTTAACATTTTTGTAAGACTAATTCTACAACAGTTTTCAAGACTATTTAAAAGTGTACTACCAGTATTTTCCTCCCAATTGTAAAGAAACTGCCATACAGCTACAAGTGTGCACAAAAAGATGGTCTTTTCATTAACATACAGAGACATCCTATTAAGAGCTCGTAATTGCGCTCCCTGGAGGAGATGTTTGAAATCCACAACCTCCCCCCCCACCCAAGCATGGCAAGAGAGGTTTCTTACCAGTTACAAACTATAACTAGGAAGATGTATTACAGCAGTAGTCCTCTCACCTTCAGCCCTCGTTCCCCCACGACAGTAGAGTATTTCTCAGGGAAGTTCATGATAGTCTCATGAATTGCTGCACGTCGAGCAGCATCGTACACCTTAACAGAAAAAAGCATGAGGTTAAAAAGATAAGCTAGAACAACCAACAGTGCACACCAAACAAACAATCAATTACATACCTCTTCTTTTGTAGCGGAAAGACAACCATAATGAATGTTGTGAAATATTGTATCATTAAAAAGTACCTGTCCATCAAGCCCAAGTGCTTGTGATATGAATATTACAACTTGCAAGATCTAATAAGGATTACCTATTTATAGACATACATAGAGAACTAGAAGTAGAAAAAAGAAAAAGCGCTTTAGTTGATCTAACCGTATCTTGTGGCACAACACCTATAAATTTGCGTAGACTCTGAAGAGATACCTCACGAATATCTTGACCATCTACACTTATCTGTCAATAAGAAATTCAATGGTCATGAGGGAAGCAAATGATTGAAATGCAATCACAGGATAAAAATATGAGTACAAGTTTGGCTGTAATAGGGAACGAAGAAGAGTCATTACATTGAAAATGGCTTCTCATGTCTCAGTTCATAAAGAATATTTCCTTTATGTTTCAGGAATTAGAAAATAGAAGTTACAAAATAATTATAATGCTGGACATAAAGTTAGATTAAACAAATCCAATAGGAGCATAAGAAATTTCTGTGGAAAGGAGCCAGTAACAGTAGCTGCAATAATTGGCACCAAGCAAAAGGAGTCATTTGAAACCATTTGGTATACACACATTCTTTATGAAGGTGACCACAAATACGCGCATCCACTATGAAACTTTGTTCCTCAGTTCATGTGTGGCGCTAGCAATCAATACTATAATACCTGGGTCCTACATGAAGTATGATAGTTGAAGGAATGGGAGGAATGGTACAAGTATCAAGTCCTGCAGTGGATCCTTATTAGGTAAAGTTAGGTCTTGTAATGAAATCAAGGAGTTTCAAAAAATTGAGAGTGCAATGCACAACTTTGGCATGTTGTAAGGCACTCTCCAAAAGGGGTGATAGTTTGAGGATGCAAAATAAATATTATCCTATGTTAAGGTGGTGTTTGGCTGCCAAATATTTGGTCTAATAAAATAACTCTAAAATAATCTCTCTCTCTCAATCAAATCATCTCTTTTTATCAAAATAAATATAAAAAGTTCACTCAAATCATCTCTCTCTTCACTTTTTCACTAGTTCTTATATACCAAAATTTTTAAACTCCCAAAATTTGGCAACCAAATCCCACCTAAAAGATGTATCTTTAACAAGGAAGTGCAAACCCCCGCACTATAAACCAAAAGGACAAAAAACAATTATCTTCTTTGGTTATAATCACCATTGTCTAACTTTATTTCCCCTTTTTATGGGAAAGAGGTAAACTATGTTAGAGAATGTAATTCAAATAATAAAATTTTCTCTTCTATCAACTCAAGCTTTTAAGATAAATAGTAGATTCACATAGCATCGGAGCTAGAGTCTTGAGTTCGAGACCTGACTCTGCATTTCACCCAAATTTCAATTAAAATATTGTGCGTGTTGGGTCTCCTAATAAAAGGAGAGTCCAGCCCACACATGAGGGAGAGTGTTAGAGAACATAATTCAAATAATAAAATCTATCCCTTCTTATCAGTTTAATATTTTGGGATAAGTGGTAGATTCACAAACTATTAACCAATTTCACCTTTTTCTAGCTTACAAGCATTTGAAACAGTACAATGCATTCAATACTCATGCCAGTAACAAATCCAAACTTATATGTATATATCATTCAAGAATCAACCATGTTAGGACTGTACTCATATTGTACTGATAGCAAAATAATACGAGGAAAACAGCATCAGTTCTTACACTTCCGGTACTGGTGTCAAAAAACCTGAAGAGCAACCTTAGAATGGTCGACTTGCCTGCAATCAGACATCTGTTCTGATACATTTATTGATGATCCAAAGAGATAAAGCAGAAAGCATTCTATGAGGTGATAATATATCTTATAGTTTAACCAAAACAAAAGTTAAAGCCTCCACCAATCACAGGCTGCAAAATTTAAAATAAATTATGAAGTAACTTGTGTAAACAAAAATTAAGAGCTCATTTTGTTCAAGTTAAAGTTAAGAGTATATGATCATACACTATGATAGATTAATGCTTGTGTAGAAGACGGTATAAATGTGGACTACGAGCAGTGGCGGATACATGGGGGACGGAGGCAAGTATTTTCCATTTGTTAATATATTTCAGAGAGAAAAAAATTATGATAAAATATTGTTATCTTATATAATACAATCTTTGTACATAAATCCTAGCCTATATTTTGTGCCACGGGGAGGAGGGGGGGATTTTTTCTGTCAGAAAGAAATTAATATGTACAAAAGAAATCCTACAGCATCCACACACAGTTAAATTTTGTTTGCTATGACTTGTATCAGAGAGAAAATCCTAACTTATAGTTCTCGCCCTCCGGGGTCCTATTACTTTCTTTTAAGTTTTAGTTTATGGACTATACCCCCCCCCACCACAGTTTTTGTTTGCTGTGACTTGTATCAGAGAGAAAATCCTAACTTATAGTTCTCGCCCTCCTGGGTCCTATTACTTTCTTTTGCACATAAGTTTTAGTTTTAGATATACACAGATAGCTTGCAAAGAAACAAGTGTCAAACCACAACAAAAAGGATAAAGCGATTGACAAAATATAATTTGCATATAAAATGCGTCATTGGGAAGACTGTGAAGCTTAAATGGGTTCCCCTCAATGTTACCACACATGTTGGAAAGTGAGTGAGATCTTCCAAAGCCTAGGTTATTTATTTTCACACCACCACCAAAAATCCCAAAATTTTGTGAATTTCAAACACCACCTAAATTAGGAGGTGGCAGCGTAGAGGAGTTTTTAGGAATTAGAGTAAACCTTGTTCTCAAGGATAGAGGTGAGTTGGCGACAAAGTTGACAAAGGTTCAACTTACCAAGGAGCACCGTGCTGCAAGACTTTTAGCAAAGAAGACATGGTAGAGGAGTAAAAGACTATAGAGATGGTTCACAATCCTTCCCCTTCCCCCCGCCAAAAAACACCCGGAAAGAAAGGGAAGAGGGAGAAGAGAATTGTTTTCTTATACCTTTATTTTATCCTCTCGGCCTAAATTTCCATCAAGAGTACAACTCAAAGCCCTAGCTTGGCCTTCTCATACTTTCCATCTAACACTTCAACTATTGTTAATTCTTTCAATATTCTTCAACCAACCCTCTCATCACCTTCAAGAATCTATTATTCCCTCAATGTAAGTATTTACTTTCAATCAGTGACACGAGAGGTCTCCGAACAATATCCTGACTTAAACTAATTTTGCAGTTCTAGCAGATAATTGGTGGGAGAAAGGCATTCTGACTCGTTAAATCCTTACCACTGCCACTGGTTCCGACAATAGCCACACTTTTCCCCGCAGGTACAATGAAAGATACACCATCAAGAATTTTTCTTCCTGCCAAGTAGCTGAATTTGAGTAAACAATTAAGACACATCAGCAATCATCATTAGGCAAAAAAAATAGTAACCAAGTATCAAGTCAACACAATAATGAAATCTCAATTGAAGTCCGTGCTAAGCATGAATCACATTTCTAATCCGAAGAGGCCTTAAACATGTGCAAAATGTAAACCAAGATGATAACCTTGTAATCCTTTACTATCAATAAGAGGCAGAATCAGAAAGAGAGAGACCTAAACACTTCTACTTATCAGAGGGTTGCAAGAAACAGAGCGTACATGGTAGGCTGATTTAAATACCCATTTATAATACATTTAAATTTGTAATATATTTAATTTATATTTATCTAATTTAAATATTAATTTATATCTATTTTATTTGTGTACAATATAACACCATCGTTTTACCTGAAAGATAGCCAAACGGAACACTTATATACAATACTTGTGACTAATTAAAGAAAGACAAAACTCTTTGAGAAGATCCTGATTCTGTGAAATGCAGTCCAAAGAAATTGCCTAAATGGTAGAGCTCATCAAGTAGCTGTGATCAGATCCTCTTCAAAACAAATAACAGAGGTGCTAAAGCTTGGATATACAATGTCAGAAAGAAGAAAATTTCCAAGATTACTCAAATCTCATAATGTGCTTTCAAGTACAAGCTCCAAAACCCACCATTTGATGGTGATAGTGTGTGCTTGATGTCCTTTCTTAACACACTTCCCAGAAAACATTTTCGGACTCACTGTTCACCAACGTACTACCATAGCGATGGACTATGAAATATTTGGTTCAAGACTTGTTATCCCTGACTTTTCATAGGACTCCTTTATTCCCCACATGAGAGGCCCATCGTTCTTAATGGATATTAAGTGAGCATACTTGTCTTTGTAAGTTGTGTGCTTGTTTTATGTATTTCTTTCCTACTTCTTATCAAGAGACTTTTGGGATATATGGTATAACTAGCTTGCGTTAAATCAATCCTTTGAACAACTAATTTCAAAGAATGTTTCAATATTGTGGTGTGGTAATTTTTCGAATAAGGTCAATCCCACTGATGAACACTTTCTCCATCAAATTGTCCCATTTTCAAATCATTATGCTTAGAGAACAATATATTCAATATATACTAATAACAGTACAACAGAAAGGTAAAAAATAAAATCAGCCACCTGAAGTGTACATTGTCAAACTGAATGCTCCCTCCATCCAACTTGAGAGGCTTTGTGTTGTTCA
Source organism: Morella rubra (assembly GCA_003952965.2). Classification (NCBI taxonomy): domain Eukaryota; kingdom Viridiplantae; phylum Streptophyta; class Magnoliopsida; order Fagales; family Myricaceae; genus Morella; species Morella rubra. The sequence goes on along the minus strand of RXIC02000101.1, from coordinate 117,856 downwards.
TATCTCTAACTTCAGGCCTCTCCTGCATTAATCATAGAAAACCGAAATGAAGTAAGTTAGTGATGAACCTGGCCACTAGGAAGAACTTCAAACAAAACAACTTGACTGATGAAGAAAGAAGTATTTCTATGTCTGAAGGAGTTATGAGCATCAACTGATATGAACACAATTTAAAAATAGAGCATATCTTTCCTTTTCCTGTTTTCATTACAGGGATTAATGAAATGCATAAAGAAAACATAAGTAGCCAAAATAAGCAAAGATTTTTTTTCCCGCATTCATCACCATTAATGCAATTTTAGCACAGATATAAAGACAACAGAGATGGAAAAAGATCCAATGTCACGGACAAATTACACGGAGAAAACAAACTCCAACATCCGTTGAAAATGAAACTACAACAGAATTGAAAGAAGTTCCCGAGAAATACCTCCAGTAACTGGAACAGGGCCTTCATATCAACAAGACTCTGTATGGTCTCTCGATAAACACTGCCAAGAAAATTCAGAGGTAGAGATAATTGGAAGAGAAGCCCATTCACCATTACCTGTAATATGACATTAATCCATAATTGGTATGAGCATCACTTAATCCCATTTGAGGAATAAATACTTCATTTCAAGTAAGCATATAAGAAAATATTTTACCAAATCACCAACTGTCATCTCGCCGCTCAAAATTCCATGGGAACATAATACCATAGCTACTGAAAGAGCTGTGCTAAATATTATATTTTGGCCAAAATTCAAAAATGCAAGGCTGTGTTGCGTTTTTAAAGCAGCATCTTCATACCCTGAGCAAAAGAATAACAACAGTGACAGAAAAAGCATTAGGAATCAATAAGAGAAAAATCCTCACAAAATAGTATATGAAAGGAAAAAACCTGCATTTATTCAAAACTATTATGAATAAAATCAGCTGGACATAATATAAATCAGAAAGGCCCTGGAATTACATTGATACTAAATAAAAAAAGAAAAAGAAAAATGACACCACCTGAGCCATCTTGAAATCAATTTGGTAATTGACATTAAGCATGAAGCAGGATCAATTGCCAAGTCCAAGTTAGGGTAGGAGTGGCAACAGAGAATACTTAGACACAACTTCATAAACCCGAATCCCCCAGGGCCATGATTGTTACAAAAGGCAGCCATATCACGGAGCAGGGGGGTGGGGTAAATCCATGCATTTACACTCAATTGTATCAATTATCCTAGACAGGTAAGGCAACAAAAGATTGGAAAGGGCTTTGGTCCAAAATGTTTTTCCTTTTTTTTCTGTGCTTTGGAATTTATTCATGTATTACAGAAGTTCATAAGGACAGAAACAGGGCCCAACAGACATAAAAGAAACCAGAGACCCGTAGAAGATATGGACTTCAAGCCCCTTACAATTTTGATAAATCTGGACCAACAGCCCATAACCAAATACACTGCCCACAGACCTACAACACATGACCTGAAGGCAGTATGCCGAAAATTTCCAGCTGCCGTAGTTTCGATGCACCCAAGTTAGGCTCTGATCCAGGTTGAATTTTGCCAATTATTATTGTGTTATAATAACCAATGGAGGAGGAAACAAAGGTTTTCTCCATGAGGCAGCACGGCAACTAGGCCTCTCTACCCCCAACTATCCTGGACCCAAGGAGCTTCAACCCTTTATATACAATACAATTGGATTGATGGTTACAAATCAAAGTAAAAACTACCACGACAGCAAGTCAACTTACTCTTTAAGTACTCATCATATTTATGAACTTCAAAGGCTTCGTTATTAAAATATTTGACGGTCTGCAAAACATAAAAGAACACAGCAAGAGGTCAAAACACACCAGAAAAAAATGGCTAGAATGGAAGAAAAGAAGGCAACAGCGAATACAAAAGGAGGAAAACAGGCATACAAAGCAGATCAGAGCCTTACCTCATAATTAATAAGTGAATCAATTGCCCTTGTACTTGCATCATTATCAGCTTTATTCATGGCCTTTCTGAACTTAGTCCTCCACTGGCAAAGATAAGGAAACCCTTTACCGAAAATAGTAAGCCCCAAAATTTCAAATCCTTGAGAAACACAGGGAATGCCGTTTCAAACTCCAAAGCCCCCACCCAGCGTTTGGGGGGAAAAAAAAAAAAAAAAAAGGAAAAGAAACCTGTGACAAAAGTTTTTGAATGATGCAAGCTTGTAGGACTATCAGGAGTCAGTTGCACATATGCTTGTGGACATTGAAAGGGTTCAAGTACTCTGGCAATGTACCATCTACCAAAATGCTAGCTATGTTATGAAGGCAGTTATTACATGATTAACAAGAGATAGGGAACAAAATGCCTACTAGGTCCATTTCTAGATACTCTATGCACATATTATTGGCAAAGACATGGCTGTAGAAATGATACCTGTGTCACGCTGAATGTAAAAATGACATACGCAGCAACTGAAATCGAAGTAATCCATGCAAAAGGTGCTCCAAACTTGTATGCCAGTATACCTGATACCATAGATATCTGGAAGGATACATGTTAAATCTGTAGAAATGGTTCAGGGAGAAAGAGGTGGCAACTAGGATGATCATGTAATAAGATGATAACCAAGAAAATGACCACCGAGTAGCCCAATCTGAAAACGTATCATGTGTAAATGTCATGTAGCTAAAGAACAACAAATCTACATCCACTTACCTCTAAGATGGTGGGTACAATATTGAACACCATAGACGAAAGAATGAAATTTATTGCACGGCTACCACGATCAATGATTCTATGTAATGCACCTGTTTCTCGACTGTAGATACAGTAGCCAATGAGCAAAAAGAAAATATGTAACTTAACTGCTCGAAATGGATTGATGTAATTGACAATGGACCTATTAGTTCATTGGGAAAGAGACAAAAATTGAGAACCCACGTGCCCTTAACTGAGGAGGGTAGTGCTTCACTGCTACAGCTAAACTAAACAATTACAGAAAAGAAGAAATTGACAAAATTTCAGATGCAATACCTAAGGTGATATTGAAGGTCAAGGTCAAGTAAATGTGAAAACACCTGCACGAAGAGAGGTATGAATACATACGGCATGTCAATACTAGCATTACATAAGAATCTCAAGTAGCAAACGTGAAATCCCCCGTCCGCAAAAACAAACACGAAATCATGTAAGAAAAATGGTGGACACGCATAAAGCAAAGATGTTATATATCATAATGAAACACAGGGAAAAGGATTTGGTAGTGACATACCTTCCTAGATACTGATCGAATTGTTCGCAGAGCCACCTTAGAGAACACGGCATTCCGCAGCTCTGCCACAAGAGAGTTGCATCACGGATAATGAGAAAAAACCAAGAAAATCACCGAAGATATTGCAAAAGATATTTATATAAACGATTGAAGCAGAAAAACATAGCATTAGGAGTAGGCATGCATAAATGGTTAAAGAATGAAACAGAAATCTATCTGCAAGATGAAGACAGAAGAATCAGCAATTACATCATGTGGCAGTACCGTTGAAAGCAGAAGCACACGAGCGTGCAATCCCATATCCAATCAAAACAGCCGCTGGGGTGGCGAAAAGAGCTAAAGCGGTTGAATTGGGGGGAGTAAAAACATTGCCAGTAGCAGTTGTTAGCCAATCAACAGCAAGCTTGAAGAGGAACGGCACCTGAACGTTCAAAACCTGGAAAAAACACAAAACAAAACGAAGACAAGAAAACTTGACCAGTAAGAACAGAAGGGAACGGGGTTTGAGCAGTACTACCTAGAGATGATTGCCTACCTTAGCGCCAACGAGAAAAGCCAAGGCAGTGAGGACCCTGAGACGGAATTCTGGGTTATCTTTCATCCATAAGTAACCGGCAAGAGTACGGAGGATTTTGATGTCCGCGACCTGGTTCTCGGTCGAAGCCTTCGATTTTTCAGTCTTTTGGACTGCTGCTGCATCGTTCTTATTGGTATCAGTAGTATTCCTTTTGGAGGGTGAGGTTGAGAACAAAAGGCGCCCATTCAGCATGGAACTCTGTTTGACAAATAAATTGAATATACAACTGAGTGATTAACAAATTGAGGATGACCAAAAGTATGCTTGAGATGAAAGAACTAGAGCTTTAAGATGAAGACTAACAAGATGTTGAGGGTAAGGTCTTGCAGCTCTGCCATGTGATGAAGAAAAAGAAGGGGAATCAGAAAGGAAGGCCTTGACATAAGTTCTTCTGATATCCCAGTTGCAATTATGAATGTTGGTTGAATTACGAATAAGAAGAGTAGTAGTAGGATGACGGTAAGAGCCGGAAAGAGTGGCAGCTGTGGCGCTAGAACTCGGAGACAGAATCTTGCACTGGTGGAGAAGCACGCGGCTCCTTGTCGATGCAGCCGCAGCAGCAAACATTCCTTCTTCTAGATGACCGCCAAGTACTCTGAATTTCCGTTTTATGGGATTTTTGTCCAACTGCGTCCAACAATTCCCAATTCCTAGTCGACGGGACGATAACTATACATAAAATAAATCCGAAACTTTTTAACCCAAATGTCCCCGGAAATTTCGGTAAGATTCAAGTATAAAACCAACAGCGAATGAAGCAGAGACACAGAGAGAACGAGAGACGACAGAAGTGGGAGTATTTATCTACAAGTGGTTCCTCCAGGGCTCCCCAAGCTGTGCCTGCAACAGCTTGGTAAATCCTGGGCTAGGAAGGGGACAGGGAAGTCTGCTGAATTTAAGCCTTAGAAGTTAGAAGACCAAAACTGCTCTTCTGCTTCCGGTCGACGGCATAACACTTCTTGTTTTGCTCTGTCGAACAAAATCAATGCACTTCCAAAGGATCAGCGGATTCTGGTCCGGAGAAAGGAGAAAAAAGGAAGAACATGTACCAGTGGATTCTCGCCTTTTTTTTATTACGGTGAATTTTATAGTTGTCAAGAAAATATATACATCTAAAATTTCTTAAAAATTTACAAGTATTTTCATGAAGATGGTAAACGTTTTTATCATTAAAAAAAAAACCATCAGTAGTTTTCATAATTTAAATTAAAAACTATATAATAAGATTCGCATAATTCTAGGAATACAGTACTTTAAAATCAGATAGTCCGATATATTCAAATCGATATTTCCTTTTATTCGAAAAGAAATATACCAAAATCATTAATTTGTAATTCAAAATGTTAAACCACATGACCCCTTTCAAATCCATTGAATCTAGACACTTCAATTTTTTTTTTTTTTTCCTTGAAAGAAATCTACGGCAGTTTCATATAATGAACTCGGATAAGCCTTAAACCCAATTTAGAAATTCCAACGTGCAAATTATGAAGAATTAGTGCAAATCCATTGCCCTCCAAGTAACTTTTTACTATGCTTAATCAAAACTAACAAAGAAATGAAGACATAAATTAATAACTTGGATGAAAAAGTTCTAGAGAACATAAAATGAATTATATTTTATGAGACAAAATCTAAGTTCTTAGTCAACAACATTAGATCAAGGTCTGGACGAATTGACACTAGAACAGATACAAATAGTTCGAGTATCAATAAACTTAAATTAAGGATTGACTAGCAGAGAATAATATTTGAATTCATATACACGTTGTTTTAAAGAGTGAAAATCCAGCATTTTCAATTATGTGTTTAGAAAACAAAAAGTATTTTTAATTCCAGTGACACGCTTGGATTAAAAAAAAAATGAATTAATCTAATTGAGTCATGAGCAATAGTGACAAAGCAACTGACACAATTTTATTTTTCTGTTTTTTTTTTTATTATCTTACTAAATACTTTTTGTTGATCGAGGTATTGTGAACTGCAACTTGGGCGAGCTTCGCTGCTCGGGCAGCCTTTCTAGGGAGGGAGCGTACAAAAGCCCAGACTAAAGAACGTCGACACAAATAAGAAAGAGTGATGCGGTGGACTTCTTATCTTGTTTCTCCACCATACAAACTGAGAACGCATAGCATGCAACCACCTTTGTCCTATCTCCATAACATTTAAAGTTATGGCGGATTTTCTGATCCTTCTGTCAGTAAGTGTCTGTGGATTGGAGATTCCAACGCGAAAGCAGGGGAATGGCAGCAGCAGCCTATTTGAATTATGGAGCACCGGCCTCCCTCAATCTTCAGCAGAAGCAGCAGAACCGAAGAAGAAAGAGCTGCATGGTGGACATAACGATGAATGGGAAGAGGAACGTGATGATGATGGGGTTGAGAGGGGGCCGGGCGAAGACGAACAAAAGGGTCGGGGTGGTGAGATGCGGTGGGATAGACATAGGGGATTTCATAGGAGGGGATTTGGTGAGGCTTGATCTGGGCAAATGGCTCTCGGACGTGGAAGAGCACAAAGCCATTGCCATTTACACCCCACACGAGGGAGGCTACGAGGTTCGTACCTGAATCAGACTCCAGAGTACCAGGCGCTACTATTTCTGAACACTCACCGCCGAGGCTCGTAGCAGCACTTCCTCCGAACCAGAGCGGTTATCCTAAGATTCAACCCCGTCTTGCCGTGACGTTTTGATGTGCCTAATCTGCTGATCTGCATCCTCTTAGAAAGGCATCAATAGTTTACATTTGCCTTTGTTTAAAAGATGCAGGCTTCATTCAGGAAAGGCCAGCCCCATTGCAAGACTGCGTATTATCCACCAGAGGGTGATGTATACTAGCGCACATGCCCCAGATGACAAAGACTCGTGGTCTAGGATAATTGAGCCAAGTGAAACTAGATGCCATTTTCCAAGAATGCAGACAGCAGATCAGACACATCAACTCACAGGGCAAACGGGGTGAATCTTGGTAAGTGTGGTCTCAGGATCTCCGAGGCCTCGGGCGGTGAGGTCCAGGAAATAGTAGCCCTGGTATCTAAGTCGATTCAGGTAGCGACCCTCGTAGCCTCCCTCGTGTGGGGTGTAAATGGCAATGGCTTTGTGCTCTTCCACGTCCGAGAGCCATTTGCCCAGATCAAGCCTCACCAAATCCCCTCCTATGAAATCCCCTATGTCTATCCCACCGCATCTCACCACCCCGACCCTTTTGTTCGTCTTCGCCCGGCCCCCTCTCAACCCCATCATCATCACGTTCCTCTTCCCATTCATCGTTATGTCCACCATGCAGCTCTTTCTTCTTCGGTTCTGCTGCTTCTGCTGAAGATTGAGGGAGGCCGGTGCTCCATAATTCAAATAGGCTGCTGCTGCCATTCCCCTGCTTTCGCGTTGGAATCTCCAATCCACAGACACTTACTGACAGAAGGATCAGAAAATCCGCCATAACTTTAAATGTTATGGAGATAGGACAAAGGTGGTTGCATGCTATGCGTTCTCAGTTTGTATGGTGGAGAAACAAGATAAGAAGTCCACCGCATCACTCTTTCTTATTTGTGTCGACGTTCTTTAGTCTGGGCTTTTGTACGCTCCCTCCCTAGAAAGGCTGCCCGAGCAGCGAAGCTCGCCCAAGTTGCAGTTCACAATACCTCGATCAACAAAAAGTATTTAGTAAGATAATAAAAAAAAAAACAGAAAAATAAAATTGTGTCAGTTGCTTTGTCACTATTGCTCATGACTCAATTAGATTAATTCATTTTTTTTTAATCCAAGCGTGTCACTGGAATTAAAAATACTTTTTGTTTTCTAAACACATAATTGAAAATGCTGGATTTTCACTCTTTAAACAACGTGTATATGAATTCAAATATTATTCTCTGCTAGTCAATCCTTAATTTAAGTTTATTGATACTCGAACTATTTGTATCTGTTCTAGTGTCAATTCGTCCAGACCTTGATCTAATGTTGTTGACTAAGAACTTAGATTTTGTCTCATAAAATATAATTCATTTTATGTTCTCTAGAACTTTTTCATCCAAGTTATTAATTTATGTCTTCATTTCTTTGTTAGTTTTGATTAAGCATAGTAAAAAGTTACTTGGAGGGCAATGGATTTGCACTAATTCTTCATAATTTGCACGTTGGAATTTCTAAATTGGGTTAAGGCTTATCCGAGTTCATTATATGAAACTGCCGTAGATTTCTTTCAAGGAAAAAAAAAAAAAAAAAAGTGTCTAGATTCAATGGATTTGAAAGGGGTCATGTGGTTTAACATTTTGAATTACAAATTAATGATTTTGGTATATTTCTTTTCGAATAAAAGGAAATATCGATTTGAATATATCGGACTATCTGATTTTAAAGTACTGTATTCCTAGAATTATGCGAATCTTATTATATAGTTTTTAATTTAAATTATGAAAACTACTGATGGTTTTTTTTTTAATGATAAAAACGTTTACCATCTTCATGAAAATACTTGTAAATTTTTAAGAAATTTTAGATGTATATATTTTCTTGACAACTATAAAATTCACCGTAATAAAAAAAAGGCGAGAATCCACTGGTACATGTTCTTCCTTTTTTCTCCTTTCTCCGGACCAGAATCCGCTGATCCTTTGGAAGTGCATTGATTTTGTTCGACAGAGCAAAACAAGAAGTGTTATGCCGTCGACCGGAAGCAGAAGAGCAGTTTTGGTCTTCTAACTTCTAAGGCTTAAATTCAGCAGACTTCCCTGTCCCCTTCCTAGCCCAGGATTTACCAAGCTGTTGCAGGCACAGCTTGGGGAGCCCTGGAGGAACCACTTGTAGATAAATACTCCCACTTCTGTCGTCTCTCGTTCTCTCTGTGTCTCTGCTTCATTCGCTGTTGGTTTTATACTTGAATCTTACCGAAATTTCCGGGGACATTTGGGTTAAAAAGTTTCGGATTTATTTTATGTATAGTTATCGTCCCGTCGACTAGGAATTGGGAATTGTTGGACGCAGTTGGACAAAAATCCCATAAAACGGAAATTCAGAGTACTTGGCGGTCATCTAGAAGAAGGAATGTTTGCTGCTGCGGCTGCATCGACAAGGAGCCGCGTGCTTCTCCACCAGTGCAAGATTCTGTCTCCGAGTTCTAGCGCCACAGCTGCCACTCTTTCCGGCTCTTACCGTCATCCTACTACTACTCTTCTTATTCGTAATTCAACCAACATTCATAATTGCAACTGGGATATCAGAAGAACTTATGTCAAGGCCTTCCTTTCTGATTCCCCTTCTTTTTCTTCATCACATGGCAGAGCTGCAAGACCTTACCCTCAACATCTTGTTAGTCTTCATCTTAAAGCTCTAGTTCTTTCATCTCAAGCATACTTTTGGTCATCCTCAATTTGTTAATCACTCAGTTGTATATTCAATTTATTTGTCAAACAGAGTTCCATGCTGAATGGGCGCCTTTTGTTCTCAACCTCACCCTCCAAAAGGAATACTACTGATACCAATAAGAACGATGCAGCAGCAGTCCAAAAGACTGAAAAATCGAAGGCTTCGACCGAGAACCAGGTCGCGGACATCAAAATCCTCCGTACTCTTGCCGGTTACTTATGGATGAAAGATAACCCAGAATTCCGTCTCAGGGTCCTCACTGCCTTGGCTTTTCTCGTTGGCGCTAAGGTAGGCAATCATCTCTAGGTAGTACTGCTCAAACCCCGTTCCCTTCTGTTCTTACTGGTCAAGTTTTCTTGTCTTCGTTTTGTTTTGTGTTTTTTCCAGGTTTTGAACGTTCAGGTGCCGTTCCTCTTCAAGCTTGCTGTTGATTGGCTAACAACTGCTACTGGCAATGTTTTTACTCCCCCCAATTCAACCGCTTTAGCTCTTTTCGCCACCCCAGCGGCTGTTTTGATTGGATATGGGATTGCACGCTCGTGTGCTTCTGCTTTCAACGGTACTGCCACATGATGTAATTGCTGATTCTTCTGTCTTCATCTTGCAGATAGATTTCTGTTTCATTCTTTAACCATTTATGCATGCCTACTCCCTAATGCTATGTTTTTCTGCTTCAATCGTTTATATAAATATCTTTTGCAATATCTTCGGTGATTTTCTTGGTTTTTTCTCATTATCCGTGATGCAACTCTCTTGTGGCAGAGCTGCGGAATGCCGTGTTCTCTAAGGTGGCTCTGCGAACAATTCGATCAGTATCTAGGAAGGTATGTCACTACCAAATCCTTTTCCCTGTGTTTCATTATGATATATAACATCTTTGCTTTATGCGTGTCCACCATTTTTCTTACATGATTTCGTGTTTGTTTTTGCGGACGGGGGATTTCACGTTTGCTACTTGAGATTCTTATGTAATGCTAGTATTGACATGCCGTATGTATTCATACCTCTCTTCGTGCAGGTGTTTTCACATTTACTTGACCTTGACCTTCAATATCACCTTAGGTATTGCATCTGAAATTTTGTCAATTTCTTCTTTTCTGTAATTGTTTAGTTTAGCTGTAGCAGTGAAGCACTACCCTCCTCAGTTAAGGGCACGTGGGTTCTCAATTTTTGTCTCTTTCCCAATGAACTAATAGGTCCATTGTCAATTACATCAATCCATTTCGAGCAGTTAAGTTACATATTTTCTTTTTGCTCATTGGCTACTGTATCTACAGTCGAGAAACAGGTGCATTACATAGAATCATTGATCGTGGTAGCCGTGCAATAAATTTCATTCTTTCGTCTATGGTGTTCAATATTGTACCCACCATCTTAGAGGTAAGTGGATGTAGATTTGTTGTTCTTTAGCTACATGACATTTACACATGATACGTTTTCAGATTGGGCTACTCGGTGGTCATTTCTCTTGGTTATCATCTTATTACATGATCATCCTAGTTGCCACCTCTTTCTCCCTGAACCATTTCTACAGATTTAACATGTATCCTTCCAGATATCTATGGTATCAGGTATACTGGCATACAAGTTTGGAGACCTTTTGCATGGATTACTTCGATTTCAGTTGCTGCGTATGTCATTTTTACATTCAGCGTGACACAGGTATCATTCTACAGCCATGTCTTTGCCAATAATATGTGCATAGAGTATCTAGAAATGGACCTAGTAGGCATTTTGTTCCCTATCTCTTGTTAATCATGTAATAACTGCCTTCATAACATAGCTAGCATTTTGGTAGATGGTACATTGCCAGAGTACTTGAACCCTTTCAATGTCCACAAGCATATGTGCAACTGACTCCTGATAGTCCTACAAGCTTGCATCATTCAAAAACTTTTGTCACAGGTTCTTTTCCTTTTTTTTTTTTTTTTTTTCCCCCAAACGCTGGGGTGGGGGCTTTGGAGTTTGAAACGGCATTCCCTGTGTTTCTCAAGGATTTGAAATTTTGGGGCTTACTATTTTCGGTAAAGGGTTTCCTTATCTTTGCCAGTGGAGGACTAAGTTCAGAAAGGCCATGAATAAAGCTGATAATGATGCAAGTACAAGGGCAATTGATTCACTTATTAATTATGAGGTAAGGCTCTGATCTGCTTTGTATGCCTGTTTTCCTCCTTTTGTATTCGCTGTTGCCTTCTTTTCTTCCATTATAGCCATTTTTTTCTGGTGTGTTTTGACCTCTTGCTGTTCTTTTATATGCAGACCGTCAAATATTTTAATGAAGCCTTTGAAGTTCATAAATATCAACTTAAAGAGTAAGTTGACTTGCTGTCGTGGTAGTTTTTACTTTGATTTGTAACCATCAATCCAATTGTATTGTATATAAAGGGTTAAGCCATCAATCCCAGGATAGTTGGGGTTAGAAGCCTAGTTGGGTCCCGTAGTTGCCGTGCTCCTCATGGAGAAAACCTTTGTTTCCTCCTCCATTGGTTATTATAACACAATAATATTGGCAAAATTCAACCTGGATCAGAGCCTAACTTGGGTGCATCGAAACTACGGCAGCTGGAAATTTTCGGCATACTGCCTTCAGGTCATGTGTTGTAGGTATGTGGGCAGTGTATTTGGTTATGGGCTGTTGGTCCAGATTTATCAAAATTGTAAGGGGCTTGAAGTCTTCTACGGGTCTCTGGTTTCTTTATGTCTGTTGGGCCCTGTTTCTGTCCTTATGAACTTCTGTAATACATGAATAAATTCCAAAGCACAGAAAAAAAAGGAAAAACATTTTGGACCAAAGCCCTTTCCAATCTTTTGTTGCCTTACCTTTAGGATAATTTATACAATTGAGTGAAAATGCACTGGATTTACCCCACCCCCCTGCTCCGTGATATGCTGCCTTTGTAACAATCATGGCCCTGGGGGATTCGGGTTTATGAAGTTGTGTCCTAAGTATTCTCTGTTGCCACTCCTACCCTAACTTGGACTTGGCAATTGATCCTGCTTCATGCTTAATGTACCAAATTGATTTCAAGATGGCTCAGGTGGTGTCATTTTTCTTTTTCTTTTTTATTTAGTATCAATGTAATTCCAGGGCCTTTCTGATTATATTATGTCCAGCTGATTTTATTCATAATAGTTTTGAATAAATGCAGGTTTTTTCCTTTCATATACTATTTTGTGAGGATTTTTCTCTTATTGATTCCTAATGCTTTTTCTGTCACTGTTGTTATTCTTTTGCTCAGTATGAAGATATGCTTTAAAAAGCAACACAGCTTGCTTTAAAAACGCAACCAAAATATAATATTAATAGCACAGCTCTTTCAGTAGCTATGGTATTATGTTCCCATGGAATTTTGAGCGGCGAGATGACAGTTGGTGATTTGGTAAAATATTTTCTTATATGCTTACTTGAAATGAAGTATTTATTCCTCAAATGGGATTAAGTGATGCTCATACCAATTATGGATTAATGTCATATTACAGGTAATAATGGTGAATGGCTTCTCTTCCAATCTATCTCTACCTCTGAATTTTCTTGGCAGTGTTTATCGAGAGACCATACAGAGTCTTGTTGATATGAAGGCCCTGTTCCAGTTACTGGAGGTATTTCTCGGGAACTTCTTTCAATTCTGTTGTAGTTTCATTTTCAACGGATGTTGGAGTTTGTTTTCTCCGTGTAATTTGTCCGTGACATTGGATCTTTTTCCATCTCTGTTGTCTTTATATCTGTGCTAAAATTGCATTAATGGTGATGAATGCGGGAAAAAAAATCTTGCTTATTTTGGCTACTTATGTTTTCTTTATGCATTTCATTAATCCCTGTAATGAAAACAGGAAAAGGAAAGATATGCTCTATATTTTAAATTGTGTTCATCATCAGTTGATGCTCATAACTCCTTCAGACATAGAAATACTTCTTTCTTCATCAGTCAAGTTGTTTTGTTTGAAGTTCTTCCTAGTGGCCAGGTTCATCACTAACTTACTTCATTTCGGTTTTCTATGATTAATGCAGGAGAGGCCTGAAGTTAGAGATATGAACAACACAAAGCTCTCTCAAGTTGGATGGAGGGAGCATTCAGTTTGACAATGTACACTTCAGGTGGCTGATTTTATTTTTTACCTTTCTGTTGTACTGTTATTAGTATATATTGAATATATTGTTCTCTAAGCATAATGATTTGAAAATGGGACAATTTGATGGAAAATCAGTGTTCATCAGTCGAATTACCTTACAAAAATTGAAACAATATTGAAACATTCTTTGAAATTAGTTGTTCAAAGGATTGATTTAACGCAAGCTAGTATACCATATATCCCAAAAGTCTCTTGATAAGAAGTAGGAAAGAAATACATAAAACAAGCACACAACTTACAAAGACAAGTATGCTCACTTAATATCCATTAAGAACGATGGGCCTCTCATGTGGGAATAAAGGAGTCCTATGAAAAGTCAAGGGATACCACATATTTCATAGTCCAGTCATCGCTATGGTAGTACGTTGGTGAACAGTGAGTCCGAAAATGTTTTCTGGGAAGTGTGTTAAGAAAGGACATCAAGCACACACTATCACCATCAAATGGTGGGTTTTGGAGCTTGTACTTGAAAGCACATTATGAGATTTGAGTAATCTTGGAAATTTTCTTCTTTCTGACATTGTATATCCAAGCTTTAGCACCTCTGTTATTTGTTTTGAAGAGGATCTGATCACAGCTACTTGATGAGCTCTACCATTTAGGCAATTTCTTTGGACTGCATTTCACAGAATCAGGATCTTCTCAAAGAGTTTTGTCTTTCTTTAATTAGTCACAAGTATTGTATATAAGTGTTCCGTTTGGCTATCTTTCAGGTAAAACGATGGTGTTATATTGTACACAAATAAAATAGATATAAATTAATATTTAAATTAGATAAATATAAATTAAATATATTACAAATTTAAATGTATTATAAATGGGTATTTAAATCAGCCTACCATGTACGCTCTGTTTCTTGCAACCCTCTGATAAGTAGAAGTGTTTAGGTCTCTCTCTTTCTGATTCTGCCTCTTATTGATAGTAAAGGATTACAAGGTTATCATCTTGGTTTACATTTTGCACATGTTTAAGGCCTCTTCGGATTAGAAATGTGATTCATGCTTAGCACGGACTTCAATTGAGATTTCATTATTGTGTTGACTTGATACTTGGTTACTATTTTTTTTGCCTAATGATGATTGCTGATGTGTCTTAATTGTTTACTCAAATTCAGCTACTTGGCAGGAAGAAAAATTCTTGATGGTGTATCTTTCATTGTACCTGCGGGGAAAAGTGTGGCTATTGTCGGAACCAGTGGCAGTGGTAAGGATTTAACGAGTCAGAATGCCTTTCTCCCACCAATTATCTGCTAGAACTGCAAAATTAGTTTAAGTCAGGATATTGTTCGGAGACCTCTCGTGTCACTGATTGAAAGTAAATACTTACATTGAGGGAATAATAGATTCTTGAAGGTGATGAGAGGGTTGGTTGAAGAATATTGAAAGAATTAACAATAGTTGAAGTGTTAGATGGAAAGTATGAGAAGGCCAAGCTAGGGCTTTGAGTTGTACTCTTGATGGAAATTTAGGCCGAGAGGATAAAATAAAGGTATAAGAAAACAATTCTCTTCTCCCTCTTCCCTTTCTTTCCGGGTGTTTTTTGGCGGGGGGAAGGGGAAGGTGAACCATCTCTATAGTCTTTTACTCCTCTACCATGTCTTCTTTGCTAAAAGTCTTGCAGCACGGTGCTCCTTGGTAAGTTGAACCTTTGTCAACTTTGTCGCCAACTCACCTCTATCCTTGAACAAGGTTTACTCTAATTCCTAAAAACTCCTCTACGCTGCCACCTCCTAATTTAGGTGGTGTTTGAAATTCACAAAATTTTGGGATTTTTGGTGGTGGTGTGAAATAAATAACCTAGGCTTTGGAAGATCTCACTCACTTTCCAACATGTGTGGTAACATTGAGGGGAACCCATTTAAGCTCACAGTTCCCAATGACGCATTTTATATGCAAATTATATTTTGTCAATCGCTTTATCCTTTTTGTTGTGGTTTGACACTTGTTTCTTTGCAAGCTATCTGTGTATATCTAAAACTAAAACTTATGTGCAAAAGAAAGTAATAGGACCCAGGAGGGCGAGAACTATAAGTTAGGATTTTCTATCTGATACAAGTCACAGCAAAAATTCAACTGTGGTGGGGGGGGGTATAGTCCATAAACTAAAACTTAAAAGAAAGTAATAGGACCCCGGAGGGCGAGAACTATAAGTTAGGATTTTCTCTCTGATACAAGTCATAGCAAACAAAATTTAACTGTGTGTGGATGCTGTAGGATTTCTTTTGTACATATTAATTTCTTTCTGACAGAAAAAATCCCCCCCTCCTCCCCGTGGCACAAAATATAGGCTAGGATTTATGTACAAAGATTGTATTATATAAGATAACAATATTTTATCATAATTTTTTTCTCTCTGAAATATATTAACAAATGGAAAATACTTGCCTCCGTCCCCCATGTATCCGCCACTGCTCGTAGTCCACATTTATACCGTCTTCTACACAAGCATTAATCTATCATAGTGTATGATCATATACTCTTAACTTTAACTTGAACAAAATGAGCTCTTAATTTTTGTTTACACAAGTTACTTCATAATTTATTTTAAATTTTGCAGCCTGTGATTGGTGGAGGCTTTAACTTTTGTTTTGGTTAAACTATAAGATATATTATCACCTCATAGAATGCTTTCTGCTTTATCTCTTTGGATCATCAATAAATGTATCAGAACAGATGTCTGATTGCAGGCAAGTCGACCATTCTAAGGTTGCTCTTCAGGTTTTTTGACACCAGTACCGGAAGTGTAAGAACTGATGCTGTTTTCCTCGTATTATTTTGCTATCAGTACAATATGAGTACAGTCCTAACATGGTTGATTCTTGAATGATATATACATATAAGTTTGGATTTGTTACTGGCATGAGTATTGAATGCATTGTACTGTTTCAAATGCTTGTAAGCTAGAAAAAGGTGAAATTGGTTTAATAGTTTGTGAATCTACCACTTATCCCAAAATATTAAACTGATAAGAAGGGATAGATTTTATTATTTAAATTATGTTCTCTAACACTCTCCCTCATGTGTGGGCTGGACTCTCCTTTTATTAGGAGACCCAACACGCGCAATATTTTAATTGAAATTTGGGTGAAATGCAGAGTCAGGTCTCGAACTCAAGACTCTAGCTCCGATGCTATGTGAATCTACTATTTATCTTAAAAGCTTGAGTTGATAGGAAGAGATAAATTTTATTATTTGAATTACATTCTCTAACATAGTTTACCTCTTTCCCATAAAAAGGGGAAATAAAGTTAGACAATGGTGATTATAACCAAAGAAGATAATTGTTTTTTGTCCTTTTGGTTTATAGTGCGGGGGTTTGCACTTCCTTGTTAAAGATACATCTTTTAGGTGGGATTTGGTTGCCAAATTTTGGGAGTTTAAAAATTTTGGTATATAAGAACTAGTGAAAAAGTGAAGAGAGAGATGATTTGAGTGAACTTTTTATATTTATTTTGATAAAAAGAGATGATTTGATTGAGAGAGAGATTATTTTAGAGTTATTTTATTAGACCAAATATTTGGCAGCCAAACACCACCTTAACATAGGATAATATTTATTTTGCATCCTCAAACTATCACCCCTTTTGGAGAGTGCCTTACAACATGCCAAAGTTGTGCATTGCACTCTCAATTTTTTGAAACTCCTTGATTTCATTACAAGACCTAACTTTACCTAATAAGGATCCACTGCAGGACTTGATACTTGTACCATTCCTCCCATTCCTTCAACTATCATACTTCATGTAGGACCCAGGTATTATAGTATTGATGCTAGCGCCACACATGAACTGAGGAACAAAGTTTCATAGTGGATGCGCGTATTTGTGGTCACCTTCATAAAGAATGTGTGTATACCAAATGGTTTCAAATGACTCCTTTTGCTTGGTGCCAATTATTGCAGCTACTGTTACTGGCTCCTTTCCACAGAAATTTCTTATGCTCCTATTGGATTTGTTTAATCTAACTTTATGTCCAGCATTATAATTATTTTGTAACTTCTATTTTCTAATTCCTGAAACATAAAGGAAATATTCTTTATGAACTGAGACATGAGAAGCCATTTTCAATGTAATGACTCTTCTTCGTTCCCTATTACAGCCAAACTTGTACTCATATTTTTATCCTGTGATTGCATTTCAATCATTTGCTTCCCTCATGACCATTGAATTTCTTATTGACAGATAAGTGTAGATGGTCAAGATATTCGTGAGGTATCTCTTCAGAGTCTACGCAAATTTATAGGTGTTGTGCCACAAGATACGGTTAGATCAACTAAAGCGCTTTTTCTTTTTTCTACTTCTAGTTCTCTATGTATGTCTATAAATAGGTAATCCTTATTAGATCTTGCAAGTTGTAATATTCATATCACAAGCACTTGGGCTTGATGGACAGGTACTTTTTAATGATACAATATTTCACAACATTCATTATGGTTGTCTTTCCGCTACAAAAGAAGAGGTATGTAATTGATTGTTTGTTTGGTGTGCACTGTTGGTTGTTCTAGCTTATCTTTTTAACCTCATGCTTTTTTCTGTTAAGGTGTACGATGCTGCTCGACGTGCAGCAATTCATGAGACTATCATGAACTTCCCTGAGAAATACTCTACTGTCGTGGGGGAACGAGGGCTGAAGGTGAGAGGACTACTGCTGTAATACATCTTCCTAGTTATAGTTTGTAACTGGTAAGAAACCTCTCTTGCCATGCTTGGGTGGGGGGGGAGGTTGTGGATTTCAAACATCTCCTCCAGGGAGCGCAATTACGAGCTCTTAATAGGATGTCTCTGTATGTTAATGAAAAGACCATCTTTTTGTGCACACTTGTAGCTGTATGGCAGTTTCTTTACAATTGGGAGGAAAATACTGGTAGTACACTTTTAAATAGTCTTGAAAACTGTTGTAGAATTAGTCTTACAAAAATGTTAAGTGAGGCATCGGCACATAAGTCAATAACTGCAATGCATAAAAAAGGTTTGCAGAGCTCGTTGGTCAATTCCTGAATTTGCATATATTGGGTGGCTTTTCTTTGCAGTTGAGTGGAGGTGAGAAGCAGCGTGTGGCACTAGCACGTGCATTTTTAAAAGCCTCCCCAATTATGTAAGTACTATCTCTATTCTTCTTCTTGATTGGACTTTTGTGTGGATTCATGTACATATACATAATTAAGTGAGAAATCATAAATGCTTACTCTAAGAATGAAATAAGGACCTACCAGTTTAGACTGGAACAAACATTTGAGACCCTTTCATTCTATGTGCTCCCTGGAGAGCACATCTTTGGTGATTATATTCATTGGTTGAACTTTGTTGGAATTAGTTGTTATCTTGTTATCTTGTTATTCAGTAGTGATTATTAGAAAGCAAATTTCTCCTGTATAATCAAGGTATCTCATTCTGATCACTTTCAACTTCCTCATGCAGTTACCCTCAAGTCTTATGCTGCATCTGCTAATAACGCTTGCTAATTGACAAATAGATTAGTTGTAACTAATAGCTCATCTAAACTTCTTGTTCTCTCATGTAAAAATTATATGTTTCTCATGACCAATGAGCTGTCCCTCAAATAGTATCCCCCCCACCCCACCCCAAAAAAAATAAAATAAAATAAAGAGAAAAAATCACCCATAAATGGGGCAGAGGTTGTGGTCGTGCAATCAAGACTCCCTGTGTTCATTTGTAGTATGAATAAATAAATAAATAAAGGAGAAAAGAAAACTTACTGTTTTCCTTGCATAATAAGCCCAGAACTCAGGTTCTGCATACTTAACACAGAGGCACTCTGAGGAAACCAAGGATGATTATATCACCCTCTCTCTTTGATTTAATTTGACATCTCCAGGTTGTGTGATGAAGCTACAAGTGCATTGGACAGTACTACGGAAGCAGAGGTTTTAAATGCAATGAAGTCCCTAGCAAATAATCGGACTTCAGTCTTCATCGCTCATAGGCTTACGACTGCAATGCAATGTGATGAGGTAAGCACCCTGGGTGAGGGTTATGACCAAATATTTTGGTGCTGAAATTTTGAAGGGTTTGTGTTGGATATCTGGCTCCTTTAATAAAAGGTTGTTCGTTATAAGGATTAATCTGTCACACGATGTTTTTAGTTGCTTCTAATATCTTATTACTTGGAAAATCATGATGTTGGTGTTCTCAAGAGGCGAGAGCAGTTTTTAATTCATTTTTAAAGTAAAACTAGATGTTTCTGCATCCCCGCAGACTTTAGTAAAGCAGCACTGTTGGTCGGCCATGTACTTTTTTTCTAATATGCTACACGGTTTCCTCTGCACTATATTGTTGACTAGAAATTTCATACCCTATTCAATGTCCCCCCATGTTACTTAACCATTTTTTAAAAATAACTTGTTCAGATCATAGTTCTTGAGAATGGGAAGGTCATTGAACATGGATCCCATGATGTTCTATTGTCTAAGGCAGGAAGATACGCACAACTATGGGGACAGCAAAATAACACTGTGGATGCACTTGATTCAGCCATCAAATTGGAGGCATAAATGTCCACCCTTCTCTCCCTCTTTTAGTTTTCTCGACTTGAAAAATTTAAGGGAACATTGTGAAAGGAAATTTTATATGTAGTTTCCTTATTTTGACTTCATTCTGCATGGACCATGTTCAAGTTGATAAACAATAAAGAAAATGCCTATTCGAGTATGCTTCTGAAGTGTACTTGGTGCTCTGACATTAGATCATAGGCATCACCATCAATCCAATCATACCTTTTCTGCATCAAAGGGGGAAGAAATTTATCACTTTATGCCAATTGCTAGCTGAGCAGGAAATGCTTTATTCATTTGTGTGTGATTCTTATGAAATTCTCTGGATGGGTTCCCATATATATGTACATGCAAGCAGGAATACTGTGTTGGCTTAGCTGAAATGTTGCCTGAGGCATAATTTTGCCAGTGCATGTGGTTCATTCATGTTCTTCGAGTTATTGTAACCTTATGTGCAAAGATATCATGCTCAACCTTGCCATTCAAAGTTGTGGTTTTTGAATCCATTTGAGATTTATTGCTCTGCTTAGCGTCACAATGTTGTCGTTATCGATAACACACCACCAAATGCATTGGCATTATACCAAATGTGGGTTATAATTTCACATCAAGCCAAATTGGAAGTTACAGGCATTTTCAGAGAAGGAAATCAATTACCGTACACACTTTTGGCACACTTAATCCTTACATAACAGCTAACCCTAACACCGACAGACCCCGGCGTTCCTATTTAAGAGAATGCTAAGGAGCCAGAGTTCATCCAAGTTTCCTTTGAGTGGCCATTTTAGCCTTAATAGAGCTTCTTAAACTGGAGCAGCACTGAGGATTTTGCAAAATCTGAGAGTGATTCTGGCAAGCCAAAGAGTGGACATGGTGTCACTTTCTTCTTGTTGATTGGAGTCTGTTTGGTAATTTTTTCTTTCCCCCTTTGCCTTTGATTGTACAGTAAGTGGTGCATCGTTTGGTTTGGCAAGAATCTAAGCTCTCCCTAATGTTCTGTTCCTTCTATTCTTTGCTAGAATTGTTCTTTCTTTGTCATTATGGGTCATGCATTCTACTCGATATACATATTTTGCTGTATTTTCCCTCATTTTGAAGGATCAAAGCGTTTGGCACAGTTTTTTTTTTCAATCACGAGCAGTCTGTCTCAAAGCACACACCACAACACACAGAACACAGAAAGGTTTCAACTTTTAAAGTTCTTACTTCAAATGATGTCATTTTGAACCTTATTGTTAATTAAAAATATGATTTTTCTCTATAATTTATGATCAACAGAGCTGGTAAAGAGGGGCTGGGAGTTCATAGTGATATAGTTTCCGTGCATGGAGATTTCCATTTACTGGATGTCTACATGCAAAAATTTCAATCTACAATCGGCTTCTCTCTCTCTCTCTCTCTCAGTAGAATATCTCAAGCTTTACCTAGATTAATCCTCTGAGCACATGCATGCAGTCCCTCCAAAGAGGGAGTGGTTAGTTTTGAGTGCTGAAAACCGATATAGTCAAAAAAGTTTTTTTTTTTATAAAAAAATTAATTATATCGGTTTTTTTTTTTATTCCAGTTCGTGGTTGGTAAAGATTTTTATGGCCCATAAGCTTTTATTTATTTTATTTTATTTTTTGTTACAAAGGTTTTAATTCTCATGATGTTTTCATGCAGTCCCTCCAAAGAGGGAGTGGTTAGTTTTGAGTGCTGAAAACCCGATATAGTCAAAAAAGGTATTTTTTTTATAAAAAATTAATTGTATCGGTTTTTTTTTTATTCCAGTTCGTGGTTCGTAAAGATTTTTATGGCCCATGTAAGCTTTTATTATTTATTATTTTTTGTTACAAAGGTTTTAATTCTCATGATGTTTTCCTTTAATGACCTTTTTTCAAATTAAGAAGGTAAGTTGTCTGTGAATGACATTTATAAAAGCAAAGCTGTACTTTCTTGGTGTAGACTTGGTAGAGCAATTACGTTGTGTAGCCTGACGTTACAACTGAACTCCACAAATCCAAATCAATGAATTAATTATTTTGTCGTCTCATGAATATAATTTTGTCCGTATCCTTTCCATCGTGGCTTTTAGCCCATATTATATTATATATATTTATGCATACATGCACAATTTCATCACAAAGAGTGACGAGACAGGAGAGCAAATTGAATGTCAAAATCATCTCTTTAAAAAAAGGTCAAATTATTTTGGATGCTTTAAAAAATTTCAATTAATTTTTTTTATTGAAATAGTATTCATATATTTTTTGGGATCCGTGAAAAATGGGTTAGAATTTGTGAAAATATGTTTGCGAAAAAAAAAATTTTAACGTTTTTTGTGCTTGCCAAACATACGCTAAACGCAACAAAAAAAATATTACAAACTGGCCGTGACTTTGATAAAAACTTTGCATGGTGAAGAACGGGAGTATATGAAAGCGGGAATTAGTCCCCGATAACCTCGTATATGGCAAGGAAAAAAAAAACAGACAGCAAAATCGGGACTTGTTGTTTTCTTTTGATCTTTTGCTCATTGGCCAAACTTACAGACTCGCGAACATGCATGAGGTTGAAACTCTGGAAGTAGATTTGAATTGTTTACATATTTATTTTTATTGCATGCAGAGATGGGAAGGAGTAAAATGGCCGAGGAGGCCGGAGAAAAAATGCGATGCACGAGGAGAAGAAGTTCCCGAATATTGGCGTTGGAGGAGGAGAAAAAGAAGGAGGAAGAGCAAAAGGAACGCGCCACCAAATTCAATCTTCTGTCAAGGAACGAGACTGTGCCACTAGTATCTGAACCTAACTCCAAAGCTGGGGTCACCCATTCTCAGCACCCGGAAGAAGGGGGGCACAGGGAGCAGAAGCAGGGACGTCCACCCACTGTCATGCAATACGACCGCAGGAGGGTCAAGCTCAAAAGACTCGAAGACGTCGTCGTAACTCCTGCTGCTTATCCTTCTCAACAGGTCCCTATTTTTTCCTCTTCGGCCTTTCTACACTTTTAACTCCTCTTGCTCGCTATTTTCCCGAGTTCGATGTCATATATATATATATATAGTATCTTAACAGGAGACTTGGGACATGCATGCCATTGTGATCGGGCAACTGAGTTTTAGTTGAGCAGCTGTTTTCTTGCGGGTACATGAAGTTGTAACTAAGGTTTTAGTATGGTCTCGTAGCTTGTAGGAGGGCTGAGGAACATACATACGTTCATACATTCATGCGCCTCTCGGTTTTTAATCCTCTGCGTCGTTTATTTCCTTTTCTCATTTCCTACTGCATGCAGGAAGGAGAAAACCGAAAACTTGAAAATTCTTCAGTCCAAAATGGTGAGCCTATGGCTAATCTGTACTCGTAGATTATGTTCTCTCCTCTTCTGAAATCCTGATCGTAAGAAGTGATTTGCTTACTCATATATCTTTTTCTTGGATAACTATTATCTCATTTTAGTGGATCACCCAGCAGCTTCTTCATCTGTGCATCAAATGCCAGAAAAACGGGTACTTGAGTTTGTCCTCGATATACTGCAAAGGTAAAACTTCCCTGTATTTATGATTTTTCTTGTACCGTAAGAAAAGATTCATTCCAGTACTGGTTGAATAGCATCAAGCGATATGAATATCTGAGGATTCTTTCTCTTGCAACATGGTTTCTGGTTATAATTATTCTGCCCTGTAGGAAAGACACACATAACATTTTCGGCCAGCCAGTTGATGGTGAAGAGGTTCGTGTCTGTAATTAGTTGAGAATGATTTCAGATATGTATGTTCCTTCCTAACCCACAATGATGAATTTCTTGCATTTTAGGTGGATGACTACTACACAATCATTAAAAAGCCAATGGATTTCGGCACAATGCGGGCTAAACTGCAGGAAGGCATGTACACAAGCCTAGAGCAATTTGAGGTTTGCTCCTAAAGTTAGACTTCCTAGTACTGTTTCTCTTTTGAGTTAATTTCATGTCTTTTTTGCTGTCAATTTATTGACATCAGTACTGTCTAGTTCTAATTTCTAAATTGAACATCACTAAATATTTTGACCAATCAAAATAGCTTATATCTTCATGGCAAGAAAGCGTATCTACATTTCAGATTGCAAAATTTTCTTTTGGTATGAAGTTGAACTGATCAATCTCTTTGAATTATATGCAGAATGATGTGTTTCTGATTTTCAACAATGCCATGCATTTCAATTCATCGAAGACCTTATACTATAAAGAGGTATACCTGAAATTACTCTTGTAATGTGATGTCTTAGGAAGTGTATTTATGCTGTCCAGGACAACTCAACTTTCTTCATTTAATCCCTCTGTTGTGGTATCCAGGCTCGTAGTATGCAAGAACTGGCCCAGCGGGCCTTTCGTGCTCTGAGAACTATTCCAGACAATTGTGAGTCCCTATTTTCTCTGATTAGAAAACTCCCGGGTAGGAAATCCCAAGGTGAAGCCGAAGTTACGAGCGCTAGGCGTGCTAGATGCGGCAGGGTGAACACCAAAGCAGGGCGGCAACTTGGTTTGAACACTGATGTTGACCAAAGAGAGAACAAAGTTCCTTCTGGTAAGAAAAAAGGAAGTTACCTGATCTGCAACTTGTTCATTGCATATACACTACTAGGGGGAATGGCTTATTTTCTGGCACTAAAATTGTAGCAATACTCTTGAAAACTAATCCGATTTTGGTTAAAATTAAAAATCTTACCGTTTCAATCCATCTTGCACTGGAAATCCCTATCAACTTTTCACTCAGCTCACCTCCAGAACATGTCCCTCCCACAATGAAGGCTTATAGGAGCTTTATTATACTTGTCCTTTATATAACATGACCTCTTTGGGCTTTTGATATAAGTCATTTGATTGAGTTAAATGGTGGAGAAATCCTTCAAAGACTTCTTCCCTTGCTTTGAACAGGGTCCGGAGATGGCATGGAAACAGAAAGGCGTCAAACCTATAGGCCTTGCACTTCTCTTCCCAGCGAGAATGGGGCACTGACTTCATCAATCCACAAGGCGTACAGACCACTTGCTCATGTAAGTTCAACACATCAACACACATGTGGAGGTTGGTCAGGTGGGGTGTTTGTTTGGAGGGAGGGGGGGGGGACGTGCAGAAAACGTGGGGCACCCTACTTAGTTAATCATTCATAAAAGGTTCTTCAGAGCTCTGCTCTCTAAGGACAATAGGAATTTCCGGACCGTCTTGATCAGATTGGTGCATTAATTAAGCCTTATATTTTGTTTTTTTTTTGCCCCCTTCTTCCTTACCGTCTGATAGCATGCAGGGCTTGAACCTCTTTCTCCATTGATTTCTCTTTAGGTCTTTAGGATTGATGTTCAAAAAATATGTCTTTTAAGCCTATACAGTGTCAGACTGTTGCAACCTTCCTCCTTTCTGCGGACAGGTAATTAGCTATAAAATTCTTAGGCGCTAGGCACAAAAAGGGCAGAGTTAAACCCATCTTTCTTCTATTTCCTTTTTTTGGTGGTTTTCTTTTTCCATCTAGGACTACAGAATTCTAAGGCACCTGGCACAACATGCACAGCTGAGTTAAATCCATCTCACTTGTTCCTCCCAACCCCCCCCCCCCCCCTTTTTCTTTTCTGTTTTAGTACTTTAGGGGTACCGTATGACTAGCATTACTTAATTAGAATCCATAAAATTTTTTTTTCTTTGTTGCTTGATTTCAATTCCATTTCCCTTGAGCTCCATCGCCCTGTCTGTGCTGATTGATATATGTCCACGCTGTAGATTATTAGTGACGAGTTTGGATATAAAGAGAGTCTGACGCGGTTCGCTAAACACTTGGGACCAACGGCTCAGAAGGTTGCCAACAGGAAATTAGCAAGATGTATGCAGATGGAAGCTGCATTAAGACAGTCCCAGACTCCAAACCCTTTAGCAAGGACTCCAGAAATTAGCAAGCTATCGGTACCACCTCTTGCACAGGCACCGGCTTATAATTATCTGGACAGGGTGGATAATGTTCCAATGCCTCAGGTTCCAACACCTTTAGCAAGGACTCCAGAAATTAGCAAGCGATCTGCACCATATCTGGCACAGACACCGGCTTATAATCTGGACAGGGTTGATATTAATGTTCCAAGGCCTCAGGTTCTCCACCATGTCTTACCTGGGGATTTAAACGTGATTAAACATGCCTGCCAGGGATTGGATGTTCAAGGTGATCTTTGGAAAGGAGAAAATCACCCCACCAGCTACGGCTTTAATAGCCGGGAATGGGATTGTGCCTACAAAGGAAAGATGGTTTGTACCGATAGCAGAACTGACATAGATACCACTTCACTCAGAAACACGGTACCCCCCTCTGACTTCATGGGAATTTCCAGCATTCAACAAAGGGAAAACGCTCACTTTAATGCAATAAAAGATGCTAAGATTGCTTCCCCAGGAGAAATGGCTGCCAATATACCTGTGAATGTGGGATATGATCCTAAAGGAAAAGGAAAAATGATTTGCGCCAATGATGAAATGGACCTTCTTCATGGGAGTTTGGGATATGATACTGCTCGTCAAAATCAAAACCAACTGATTGGGTTGGGTTCACATTTCGCCCTCTCTGGAAAGGAAACTATGAATCCTCCTGTTGCGAGTTGGATCACAAACATGTACAAGAATATGGACACGACGACAGGAGCAAGACAGCCATATAACCAGTCGCACCCAGTTCCATTGGCCGACGCATTGTATTCAAAGCTGCTGGACATGACATATAAAAGGACCAGTTACTCTCAGGCATCTATCTGGCCTTCACAACCCGCAAAGTCGTCGGTTCACGACACTACTTTCTTGACCGGCTTAGGCTCACGGAATGAGGTTCGAGCTAACTCGGCACAGGCAGGCCAATCCCTGGGACCGAACCTAGCCGCGTCTCAGCAGGCAATCGGTGACTTCCCAAGTGTGCAGATGCTGCTTAACAAGGGCAGCCCATTGGGCCCGCGTACAGCACTGCAGCAAGTGTCACAATTTCAGGCAGCCCAGAAAATGGCCGTGATACATGCAATGAGTTTCTATGAAAAAGCAACTCCAGACAAATACCAAGCTGATGGAAGTGCTCAACGCTTTGTGGACAATCTGCGACAGTCTTCAACGGATCCCTCGCAGCTTGATTTGGCTCTTCAGCTGTGAGTCAATTAAACACAGATGGACTCGTTCTCAGGAAACTTCAGAGTTCAGATAAGATGGATGAGAGAATTATCAATATGTGTTAATATAGAACCTTTTCCCTTTCCCTGTCGAAGTAAATTCAGTTCCCATTTGTTTCCCTGTCGAAGTGCTTGCTGGCCGAGTGGATGGGCACTTCAATAAAGCAATACAGTGTAGGTAGATAGAGTCTTTAGGTGCAAGAATTGGAACAGGGCGACTTATCTGCTGGAAAAGCTTTAGCCCTTGTTCTTTTATTGTGTTTGCTGTTTGTTGTCTGCAGCATGGCTGCCTGTTTGGTAGCACTAAGCTAGTACTTTATCTTGGTACGAATAAACCCCTTTATACAGAAAAAAAAAAAAAAGAGAGAGAGAAATATTTTCATGTGGCTCCTGCACTACCCAGTCTAATTACAGATTATTTACTACCCAATGCCAATTAACTTCTAGTTGCTAACTAACGAGGCAGGATTAGGTATATATGTTATAACTGGGTAAATATGTAAACCTAAAAGAATGCGTTTATGTGCAACTTTCTGGGCTTTGAGTCGTTTTCAGTAAGTAATTCTTTACTGTTCTCATGCTGTCTACTGATAAGATACCGTGCGTCTGAGATTTTTCTGGGAATTGAGCATTGTGCTAGGTATTGTTTAATGGGGCGATGGTTTTAGAGAGTGGGCTTGCCATTGATGAAGCACCAGGACCAATGTGAAAAGGATAAGTTTGTTTACTTAGACATGAGATTCTTGCACTTTTTTTTTGTATATCTATATTCATTTCCGATTATCTTTCTTAGAATTTTTGCATATTTTAGATTTCATACTAAATATTATTCACAGCACGACTTCTGTTAAAATGGTAATAAAAAGAAAATAGAGTTTCTGTAAATTGAGAAATTTGATCACATCTAATTACAGGAAACCCTAGAGCTGCCCAAACTTTAAAACCAAGTTAGTCAAGAATTTTGGGGGAAGATTATTCAGTTGCCAAATAAGAGTCCGTGATGACAATAAAGAAAGTCTGTAGATACTCTGCAATGATTATATATTATAGCAAAGATAGGCTGCCCAAGTTATATATATTACTTTCACAGTCACTTTTGAGTTGTTTGAGGCGTCTATAACTCCCTTGGAGAGAGAGGAGAAAAGCTTTTTAATTTCGCTCTCTGTTGCCTGCATGATAATCTAAAGCAACTTTTATCAGAGGAACCTTAATGATGAGGAAAGCTAATATTTATTCCTTATTCCGCCATGGGTTCCCTTTCGCTTCAGCCGGGCTTCCTGCGGTCTAGATAGAGTGGTTTGGTTTTGATTACAATGTGTGCCAATTGACATGCAACCATTGTCGGTGGACATAACCTTAGCATCCTCGCACCAAGACTTGGGTGGCTCCTAGGAAGTAGTCGTTGTTCCTAAGACATTCCTTTCTGTCTTTAAGCTAGATATAGCAAATTGGGTCGCTTCCCACGACGTATAAGGCAGCATTCATTCCCGGTTCCTCAAATGGGCAGTAAATCGAGAAGGAAAGAATAAAGATAGAGCCCTATGCAGTTCTTGTAGTCCACAGGCCACGAAATTTGACGCTTAGCATAGAGCCACAACTGCGGGATCAGGATACAAACTCCATCAAATCCAAGAGTTACAGATGGTTTACATTTGGGATCCACAGTTTTGGTGCTGCAAACCATAATCACCAGAACAAAGAACTTGCCCCGCTGCCTCTGTACTTATCCACCGCGTTCCCCGCCCTCGAATTCGATCAGTGCCAACACATTTTCTGCCTTTCTATTTTTGCAAGTCAACAGTATTTTCTTCCATTGACGTACTTATCAAAAATACACACAAATATATATTGTAGTTGGCTGACGCATAGCTGTTCTGGCAGATGAACCTCCCCAGTTGTCACTTTTGTATGACCAGTCGTTTACCCTACTTTCCCGCTTTCTGTGAAATTGTATCCTACAGGTTCAGATATTAAACGCATTGAAAAATCATATCATATCTGGGCTCAGCGCACGGGTTCTGTTGAGCCCAGGTGCTTCGGTGAGCATGACCTCACAAGTTCATTATCTCGGTTCGACTTGTATCTCCTTTCGAGTTCAAGAAATACAACTGGGTTAATTAGAATAAATTTGTCGTGCCATTTTGCCTAATCTTCCATGGTTACCGCAGATGAAGTCTAAAGAAGATGCTCAAGCTCAACCCTCGCAAGCTTGAACCCACGAGCTTTACACACCCTTTCTTCCCTGAAGCTAGCTTAAGTGCTTAACCGCTGTCTGGCAACCATTTTCAATCTAAAAAGGAAGGAGGGCTGCATACGAACAAGCCCATGCATTTTTAAGTGATGGTTCATCGATGCCGTCAACACCATTTCAACACATGCGAAGCACTGAGTACCGTTCCCCCTTTTCCCAACCAAGACAACAAAACTAGGGAAAATTACAACGGCGGCAGGCTTCATGCAATAAAATGACATCAACAACACATAAAATAAGGCGTTTAAAAGGCTGATAGGTTAAATCTTCTTCAGATGCAGGTACTTAAAGAAATGATTTATCGACAAGTCATGCTTAATTAAGCATAACACTTACTCGTTTCTCGAGAACAAGATTAAAGAAACCACTTCAGTGTACTTGCATCCTTGATCTCACCGAGGAACCGACTCGAGTATATTAATGTAAGGTTTGCTTAAAGTACTTCAGTTATTTAGGCACACACGCATAGTCATTGAACAAAAGGCTCTTTTAGGGTGTATATTGTGGGGGTTTAACCCAAGAAAAGCACAGCCTTTCAAAATGTACTCACCTGCCAATGGAAATGACTAGAAAACATATATAGGATCCTCATGGATATGAAGGCTCGTTTATATTAGTATGATATAAATTTCGAGAAGAAAGAGAAGGGAGGGTGCCTCCGGCAGGGCTACTTTTTTTCAAAACAGACACTATTTCTGCATAAAATAATAACATATCATAGACCTCACGAATGTCAACAAACCATAGCGCCATAGCTCAATAGCTCCAAGTTCCAACCTCTGTCGAGACTGGCATTCAGCCCCCCACTGCCTGGTTTATGATGCCAACGCACCCCCCGCATAGTTAATGCCATGCGCCTCCAAAACCTGGCCAAAAGAACAAAGACAAGCAGCTCCCAGTTCTCACCGATACTTTTTACCCAAACGAAAGAAAAGAACACGTGTAAAACTAGATAGGGTGATCTTTCAAAAGCTTTTTCCAGGGAGATATAAAAATACACTCACAAATATTTGACAAGATGGGACCCCTCTCCAGTGTCAAGGCCAGTCTCCAGCGTCGCTTTGCGGAATGATAATGGCTGGCAATGAAATTCTTACGTAGATGATATTGACATGTCAAAATCATATCCCCGGATTCAAAACACCCAACGCTCCGATTTAACACCACGCCAACTTTGTCTGAGCAAGAAGTGGGACAAGAACCAGATTTATCTGGACAAGCGCCAGTTAAATAAATATATTTTTCCTTTTACCAAAAATGGCTATCCCAGACATTTCGGATGAAAAAGGACCACTACCCATATAAAAGAAATGTATACGAAAATGGTAGACTATGGTCTAAGAGTCAAACGAACTGCGGGGAAATCATGACACGAAAATAAAGAAATTAATATTAGAGTGGACTTGAGTATCATTCCAATTTGCAGGGAAGGAAAATTGCTTGAGTGCAACAAACGAGTCATAAAATAGGGTTGTATTCATCTATGTAGATATATTCTTTGCTCACCACGATGACATTCGACCAGTACTGTCAAGAGGAGAAGCGTTACAATCACCGGTAAGAAGGATTTCAGCAAGAGCTAAGCAACCAATTGTAATGCCCACCAACAAAAGTAGCAAATTGGAATAAATTTCTCACCAAGCATTCCGAAGACCCAACTACTACCCCACAAGTTTTTAACTGTCTTGGTGACAAATGTTTGAGAGCCAAAATTAAGTCTGAATTTGACACAGATCAGCAAATTAACAAGAAACAGCAATACCAATAAATCAAATAGACCAAGTGAAGGTGATGATGGAAGGGAGCTCCCTTCAGTCCAAGCACAGAACAGAAAAGGATGAATTTTATCTCCCGCATCATTCACACATCCATAGTAGTAGAATTCACTCCCCTTCTACTGTGTTTGAATGAATGAGTCGGCAGCTAATCCAAACCCTTTACCCGTCCATGGGTGGACTGAAGGAAGCTCCCTTAAACCATTCATGAGAACACCTTTTCAACAATCTGCAACCACATACATGATGATACATTTTTCCACATCAAAAGGCATGTTGCAATTAACTATTTACACTACTTCAGAAGGGGAACAGAAGAAAAGAAAACAGATTACTAATGACTTAATAAAATTACATGACATATAAAGTTCCAGGGTGTAGAAAAGTTGTAGACACCATTCTATATTGTAATTCCTATATCCTATTTAGATTATCCAATTGTATACTACTAATCTGTCGGGTCTAACCTGCCAGGATAATTCACTTTTCAGTTGAAATTATACGAAATCCAAAAGGTTCTATTTGGCACTAGATTTGCATCGACCATAAATGCTCGTTTTTCATGTCAAATCAAATCATTAGAACAGTAAATGAGTTAGCATGTTTGATTGGAAGATTAATTGTTAGGGTCTACCATTTCTACTGAGACTTCGTAGTGAAATATTGCTTCATAAAACATGATATTCAATCAACAGTACTCACTAAGGACGGACATAACACCGCTTCAAGTGGCCTAGCAAGTGAAGACATGGGCTCATCTTTACCTCGTACTGTGGTCATGGTCCCAGTACAGTAATCTTAGTACCTTCTGAGAGATCAGGAAAATGGCCGACCCTTTAAGACATGAAGAAGATGTCCAGAGCTTGGCCAAATATAACAAAAAGTCGGACCAATTTTCCGGAAGCCCATAACATCATCCAAAGCCCTAGACCAAAGTAATTAAGTTTTTGTCAAGGAAACATGCTTGCATGAACCCTAACCCTAAGTACGAACGATTTACTTGCGCAGGACAGAAATCTAGTACAATGCCATTTAAGCTAACATGGCCTATATCAGATAGCATCGCTCAGCACAAATCAGATCAACTAATGCAGATCTAGAAAGATAACCGAGCCACATATGATCATGATTTCTCAATCTCAATTTACCGTATATCTGAGTCTTAATTCTTTTATTTTCAAGCCTAACACCAAAACATTTTCGATTCGCCTCAGCGAGAACTATTGAGAATGTCTTCAACTATTTGCTCATCCAAAACTCAAGAGGTTGATTTCCTAGACAAAACAGAGGCTAACTACGATTGAACGAAAATAACAACCAACGCTACTACATAGTCAGATAAAGGTTTGTTCTGTAGTGATAAATGACAGAAGAATGAAAGAGCAAACCAGGAGGTTAATTACGAGATAACTTGTACCGCGCAACAACTCCATTGACGCTTCTTTGCTTCTCTTTTGGATGCTCAGTACTTCTTTGTTCCTTTATTAACCCTACATCCAATGCTTGAACAGTGATCAGCTGCAGTACTCTTATAATCTCAGATGAAAAAAGAAAAAGAACGCCCAAATGATGAACTATGCAAAGAACTAAAGTGATCGCAAATCACACTAGGATACTGTATCAGCTAAAAAGATACCCATTAACCTACAAAAAGAAAAGGGGGGGGGGGGGGGGGGGGGGGGAGAGATAATTTTTTTTAAAAAAAATACGGAAGTCCAAAAGAGAGAGAAGGTTGCAGAAATTGCGGAATAGAAGAGAAGTTTCAGGGAGAGGATATGTCGCTGTCTTCATGAGAGTCAGAAAAGGGAAAGCGATTTTAATATCTCTAACCAACAAATCTGGCAAAGCGCTACTATACATACTCTGAAACGAAAGTCGAAAGAAAACGAAAGAAGAGGAAAAAGAAAGTCCGATTTTCTTTTCTTTCTCCTACTCTCCTTCTCTTTCGCAGGAGATTTTTCAGGAGATTTGTACCGACTTGTGACCAGAAAAGAATGGGTATATTTACGAGTTGAATTGGATAATAAAGCTCTCTCTCTCTCTCTCTCTCTCTCTCACACACACACACACACACACACAGTTCTCTTACTCTCTCTCTCTCTCTTGTACACACAACGCGAGAGAGGCCCTTATAAGCCACATATCCAACTAACCTTTGAATAGCAGAAAAGGAAGAGGTGTTGTTGTAGTGGGGTTTCGTTTGACCATCAACTTGCGTCTGTCTTTCTTGCTTTCTCTCTCTCTCTCGCTCCTACCTAGCAGTTGCAGGTAGCCAGGTAGTCCACTGTACCGCACTACTCTCAAGTCTCTGCCTCTCCTCCTGTATTTTGTTGAAAGAGGTACAACACTATATATAGGGTTTGAGCAAAGCTCGTGAGTCATGAGGCAGGCAGGCCGTGAAAGTCTTGGTCACTGTGCGTATGATGTGATTCCTGAATTACTTTCTTTTTTTTTCCAAGTAGATTCCTGAATTACTTGAATACCCTAAATTCCTTTCCAAATTTACCAATTACACGTCAACCTATTTTTTAATGTTTTTTCACAAAAAAAAATATATATATATATATTTTTCACCTACGAACTACCATAGGTTTTGCACTTTGCACCCCAAACTACCAATTTTAACACATTACACCTTTTAACTATCAATTTTTGACACTTTGCACCATTTTATCAAATTTTTAGACTAAAATGACGATAATGCCCTTGACTCATTTTGCATATATTGAAATATTATTGTCAATTATTAAATTTTCAAGGTATTATTGTCAAATGGAGGGTGCAAAGTGTTTAATATTAGTAGTTGAAGGGTGTAATGTGTCAAAATGGGTAGTTTAGGGTGCAAAGTGTCTAACATTGGTAATTTGAGGTGTAATGTCTTAAAAATAGTAGTTTTGGGTGCAATGTGTCACTACCCTGATAGTTTGTGGTGAAAAGTGTATTTTTCTCTAAAATAAAAACTTTCCAAATTTACCAATTACACATCAACCTATTTTTTTTAATGTTTTTTCACAGCTAAAAAACAAAACAAACTATATTTCTTTTTTTCTAAGCAATAATAGAGGAAGTGGGACCTTGCCTCATAAGCTTCCCTCCACGTGATTGTAGGGGCTCACCATTTGGTGCACATATTTCGGTTTTGAACTCAATTGAGAGGTTTAGATAAACACCACAATTAACAAGAGGTAGTTTTGATAGTTGAGTAGTTTGATCTAGAGACTTTTAGGGGGCGTTTGTTTGCTTAATTTTTTAGGGGCTAAAATTTCTACCATACAAAACACATTTAAAACTCCAATAAACTTCATATTTACACATACATTCACATTTTCACAAACCCAATAAACTTCAACATTCAAAATTCCTAAAATTTTAAAAATTTCTCTAAAATTTCGGTAAATAAACGCCCCTAGTCTCTTAGTCCAGTTTCGAACAAATATCAAGATCAATTGAGACCTTCAAATTATATTCACGTAATCAATAAATCTCTATCACTCGATAATAAAAATTGGTCAAAAATATCATTTTGAGATTGAAAATATTAACTTCTATCGAGTATGAGAATATGGGTTCGAAACTTGACAAACTCCATTATGACTTAGTGAGGCTCTGGTATAGGTACTCTTAAGTCCCTGAGAGACAATAACACCACCAAACAAGATTGTTTTAACATAAAAAAATCACCAAATCCAAATAAGGTTCCTAAAGAGGATTTAACAATTAAAGATTCTAGATTTAGATTTCAGTAACTATGATGCTCTATAGGGATTGCCTACGACCAAATGAACATTATGGGTCATTAAGGTCACCCTATAGTCACAAACCCATCATCTGGTCTTTACTTCTCACCTTTTTCGTTAAAATATTTTAAAATTAAAAAAAAAGTTTAAAAAAAGGAAAAAAAAATTCACGCATCAATATCCCTAATTGAGTCGAAACATAATCTTATAAAAAAAAAACCCAAATTGATGACACGCTCTAAACACTTGAGTTGTCCCACGTCTAATCCGCTAGCATACTATTAGGAGAGTTACTGTCATCTGTAAATTTTAAATTTATTATTTTCTTTTAATGTAGCAGTTAAAATTGGGTCCTAATAAGATTTGTAACTATCTAAATTTATAGAGTTATTTATTCTATTAGTCCCTGCGATATTTAGAAATCTCAAATTGATTCTCGAGCTATATTTCATTTTTAAAATAGTGTATGTGGAGTATTATTATGTCATTCTTTCCAACTACTGGTGCCTGAATGCCAAAGTTGTGTGTTGTTACTGGGGACACGTCGTAACTAATACCAGACATCCACGTTTCTATTAGTAGTAGTAAAAGATTAACAATGTTACCTTTGCACAGGATATTTGATCCAATTGGGACCTCTGGGTCTGACATAACAACTTACACGCAGTTATACAAATTAATTTTTTACCACTAAAAATAGACACTCGAATGTCTAATATCAATTACGGCGTGTCTCTAATAGCCACATAGAACTTTGTCATCCAAATATAGTCTCTAGTTGATAGGAATAATTGAATTGGTATAGTAATATCCCACGTGGAATATTTTAAGACAAAAAAATTACCATAATTATCAGTTTGAGATTTCGAAATACTATATGAATTGAGTAATTAAACCAAATTTATACTTTAATTATAAAAAACATGAATTAATAAGAGTCAAAATACTAACATAACGAAATGTTAATTAGAAATTATAATCAACATAGAGAATTAACAAAACTAGTTTTATGAATACGTTAAGAAGTTTATAACTAGTCAGAATATGTGGACACGATGAATAAATCAGAGTTATAATATTAACGCACGAAATAAATGCATAAATGATGCGGGGAGCGGGGAGCGGGGAGCGGGGATAGGACCTATCCCAATTTGTACCGTGCCGACTGCCGATGTTGATCAGAGGGAGGATTTCTGGATTGACTTTGATTCAAAACTTTGGGGAAAACAAACGTTACTCTCAGGAGCAAATGCTATTTAATATTGGCCATGTTTAAAGATGCGTTTTCACTCTTTTCATTTTAATTTTGGATAGTATCTTATGTAATTTTTTTGTCCAGATTTATTATAATTTAAAAAGAGATAGACACAATAGACTTCATTTTTATGATTCATAATGTGAAACTTTACATAGACATCATTAAATGTTGTAGATTTACCTATTATGTCTATCTCTCTCTGAATTGTACAAGAAAATCATAATATAAATTTCTAAAATATTTTTTTCCCTGTTAACCAAAAAAAAAAAAAAAAAGACTACAAAAGAATCAAATAAATGGATGGGAAGAAAAGTTGAATAATAGCAAGGGTTATAGATTCCGGGCTTACAGGTCAATTTAGTTATCTAACTTCACTTCCATTTAAAAAAATATTTTCATGAAAAGTAGCATAAGTAAGGACGAAGACAGAAAATTTAACTTCAAGGGGCAGAGGCGTAATTAAAAGTAACAAAACTTTCATGTATTGTTTTCATTTTTAATATCATGACTAGAAAGTAAATTTTAAAATTAGAAAGTAAGAAACTTTTTTTTTTTTTTTTTATAATCTTTTTTTTTTTTTTTTTTCATTGTTAATATATATCTTTTGGAGACTAAACTCCTCCCCCTCCCCTTGATGATTTTTCCGATCACAAGGGTACTGCAAGTATTAAAATTAAAGTTAGATTAAATACATTTTTCGCAACTCTCACGTGCTTTGATACTTTACATTCCAACTTATCATTTCAATATATTTTGTTCTTCAATTCCTAACTATATACACTTTACACTCATACAACTAATTTGGCAAAAAATGATATTTTAGTTTAGAGAAATAATAGAATTTCTGCCAAAATTAACAATAGACGGGGCAAAGTGTATAATAGAAATAGTTGAGGGACGAAATGTCACGAAATCCATAGTTTGTTGTGCAATGCATCCATATCCAAATAGTCATGGGGAAAAAAAATATTTTTCACAAAAAATTTCTATAAATTATTTATGGTTCAAAAGTTAACAAAGTCTAGTAATATTGTAGAATTTTTCATGCGTGTCTATTCTGACTTCGATTTTATAAGCATAAATTGAGAAAGAGCTGCTTATAAAAATGAAAAATCATGTTTTACACCCTATTAAGACTTAGAGGGGGTGAACCAACATTCAAAAAACTAACAAACTAATCAAAATTGGATGCTCAAAAATTCCTTAATATAGAATATTAGGGGATTAGGGATTAGCTTTTAGATTTTTTTTTAAAAAATAGTAAAAATTTAGTATTTTTGATAGAATTGTGAATATTTATATAAATTGAAGTTTGACAGGTTTTTGTGTAAAAGTTGAAAAAAGTTTTAAAGATATTTAATTTTTATTGAAGTTTGTAAAAATGTGTAGAGATAGATGATTTGATGTAATTATTTAATAAAAAAATATTGGAATTAGGTGGAAAAGTATGGAGAGAGAAGATTTGTTATAATTTTTTTAAAAAGATATTAGAGTTTGTATGAAAAGTTATTGAAGATTGTGTAAAAAGTATTATTTGTGTAAGAATTTTTTAGATTTTGGATGTTCGTAAATTTTATTGAATACATTGTATCCTAGAATATTTTTACAAACAAACATGCCCTACGACTTCTTAGTTAATTGAAATTCTAAATTGGGCTATCATATCATGTTAATCCCTATTTGTCTCTAGTAAACTTGTTTGTGACAGTTTCAAAAGTAAAGCTTGTAAATGCATGGATCGGATTTTTCGTATATGGATAACTCAGATCAGACCCAATTGATTCGTTCCTCGAATAAGCTTATATAAACTCATGTCACTTTATATGTACCAAATATAACTTAATTCACCGAAGTATTAAGATTGGATAGTACTGTTCGATCTAAATGTGACATATTTAGTCTAAATCATTATTGAAAACAAGTTAATAGTAGATATAATTAATTAACATGTACATGGGTGTGTGTGTGTGTGTATACATATAATATATATATTCGCAAACTATACAAGATATCTATAGACTTAATATTAAATTGTCTAAAAGTGCAAATAAAGTCATAAGAAAACTTAGTTTATATAGACAAGTGGGTGAATCAAATTTTAAGAAGTCTATTACTTGAATGATACTAATTTTAAAATAATTAACTACTCGTTAATAATAATTTAGAAAGATCTATAAAATTCAGCGATGATATTTATTGTCATATGATTAAAATTTAAATGATAAATGAAACAAACAACGTGATCAACAAATGCGAAATTGCTCGAATAATAAATAAACTAGCTTTGACTTAAAATCCAGCTCGGTAATGGACTTGAGCTCTGCTTAATTCATATTTACTTATTAGAGAAAAAAAAATCAAAAGAATTACCAAATTACTTAAGCATTCATTGTCGGCCTGGCATGACCAAATTTTAGCCTTATACATAGGAGTACAGTTGCAAGCATTAGACTCTTTTATTTTTCATGCTGCAATTAGGTTATGGATTGTACTTTATGTTTTTCATCTCAAGATAATTTCGACACTCGAAATTCTTTTAGCACAATTGTACAAAAATGACTATTCTATGAATATATTATTAGCAATTGCATTTTTTTTTTTTGAGAAAACGTCATTTTTCATGTCTAAACTAGAGGTTAAATATCATTTTAAGTCCTTAAACTACTAATTGTATCACATTTAGCCCTCAAACTATCAAATTAATTAATGTTCGCCCTGTCATAAGAGCTAACGGTCAATATTATGCCACATGGTCTATTTTCACTGTATGATCTTCTATAGGTGAACATTGATACATTTTAATAGATTGGTAAGCAAATTTGATGAAATTAGTAGTTTAAGCGGTCAAAATGTCACTTGAGTAATAATTCGAGGGTTAGAAGTGAAGATTCTTTTTTTTTTTTTTTTTAATTTATTCCAACCATTTTGGGTTAGAAAGACGTGGAAGCATCTCTCTATATTAAGAACAGTACATTCTGAAGCGTAAAATGAGAAAGAAGGGGTTGATTCATACACTCGAATAATATAATCAAATTTTTTTCCTTGTGAGGGATCACATATGTAATTGATTTAGAACCATAATTTGTCCTGATACTAACTGAAATTTGTTTTCTCTTGATTCCATTTTGATAAGATTTGGACGTCAGAGTAGATGTTTGCAAAAATCTTTAAATGTAAGTTGAAATTTATTATTTAGAAAATTGTACAAGTTCATGTACAAGTTAAAATTGTCTTCTTTATAACATTACGCTCTGAAATAAATAATAATCCTTCAACATCTATTTATGTAAAGTTATATAGTTTTCAATCAACTTCAAGTACTATATAAAACAATTTATATGATGCATATCCTTCAATATGTATGAAAAGCCAGATAACAAATTATTCTTTTTTGTTTCTTCTTTTAACTCCATTAATACTTTAAGCTTCTGTGCTTATCATCAGTAGGAGTACCACCTTAAAACAATCTTCGTCTACATCTTATCCTTTCGTTTGCTTTTCTATTTCTTTCCATACTGATTAAAAAAATCAAGTGTCAACTTGTTTGATTGGGCCGGGAGACCATCTCCAGTGTTTGATAAGAATCTTAATTGTCTCATGTCCCTGCAAAAATTGACTCTTAAAGGCAGCGAATCATGCCCTTTTGTGTCTTTGTGCGAATACATGCACCAACACTATGTTTCTTGCTTGCAATTGATGCCAAACCTTTTTGTTCATAGTTTACATCGAAATGATGGGTTTGCCGACGCCGTCAGAGATCCCCATGTTTCTTTGTCTGGGAAAGAGGTGTTCATGGCCACCACCACGTCCCTCTACTTACCATTTTCTATTTATTTCCTTTGTAGCCGATCCAATTCGCACACAAAGTCGGTACGTGTAAACACAACGTTAAACCACACTATATATTCTAAGCAAATTAATTATATACATACAATATAAACGACACCATGCATAATAAAGTTTTCGCGTTTTACATCATTTTTCTCGTAGATATTCCTTGATCTTTGGATCGTTTTGTGCTGGGAGTGTCTGCTAGCTAGCTTTTGATAGTTGTCGTCTTTGGCATTTCGAAGTCTAATATGTCATGCTATTTTTGTGTCCGTAGGCTTAAATCCTGAACACCTACTCCTGGAGAAGTCAAACTTGGCTTCTGAATCACATTGCCTTCAACCGATCGATTACAACAACAATCCCAGACTGATTCGCATTTGCTTTTGCCGAATCACAAACGGCGGAAATTTGGGAAGAGAAACATTTAGTTGGTCATGCATATCTGTCGTGTGTTAATTTCTTTTTTGAGGGAAAGGGATTGAAGGAGGCCTTGATGATGCAGAACGGGTAGAAACAAATAAACACACATTGTCCGTATTGGAGTATTGACGTCTCGAAAATATATATATATATATCAGATTATGGTGTCCAGTCCAAAACGGCAATAATGGGCGGCTTAGAATTGTTTTTTTCGGAATCCAAGAGGCATAAACACTCATGAAATGAGGTGGTGCATTTCCGTCCACTTAAAAGAAGTCAAACTTGGCTTCTGAGTCACATTGAGTTCAACCAACAACAACAATCCCAACTTGAATCCAATTAGCTTTTCCCAAATTACAATGTAAAAGTATTTTATGGTTGTATTTTTATATTGAATTTAAATGATAATATTCTAATATTTAAATTTGAATTTTTATTTTTAAATTTAAATTTTTAAGATTTGTTGACGATATCATGATATAAATTTGATTATAATATTATCTCTAAAATTATGATCTTTTAAAAGAAAAGAGTTGAATGAAGACTTAGTGATATAGAATGATAGAAACAAATAAACACGAGT
Organism: Morella rubra; assembly: GCA_003952965.2. Lineage (NCBI taxonomy): Eukaryota > Viridiplantae > Streptophyta > Magnoliopsida > Fagales > Myricaceae > Morella > Morella rubra. The sequence goes on along the minus strand of RXIC02000101.1, from coordinate 77,050 downwards.
TGTCCGTAATTGACTACATATAGCAAAAAGATTCAGACCAATGCATTCAATCCAAAAATGTTAGAATATCGATAGATTTATCTTTCTAAATCTAATGAAGGAGAGTTAGATGAACCTTTCTGTCTCTTGAATTTAGAAAAATAAATCTAGACAGACATAAATGCTGCACCTTATTTAATAAATGAGATTTGTCTGAGTATTAATGTGTCTTGGATTTGAAAAAACAAATTTAGGCCGTCCATTATAACGACAACAACTTTGGACTAGACGCTTTGGTTTGAATATTTTCCCTGAACGTTTCACCCATAACTATAAAGGACTATTATTGGTTATTGTTGGATTGACATGACATCTCACCAAAAATAGGGGAATCGCACTTGCAAGAAATACTCTACTTTTGTTCCTTATTAATTACTAATCCTGTTCGAGATAGTACATATAGCTTTTGTGGTTTGATCTCTTTCGGAGGTTAATTTCAAAAAAAAAAAATTACCGTAAAATCATTTTTGCTCACATAAAGGTACGTGTAATTGAGAATTATGATTAACTTTTGATTATAAATTATCTCATGTGTTTGTAAATTATAACCTATAACTCTGCGTGTAACTCACATAATATCACGTGTTCTATGTATGATATGCGTACTAAGTTTAAGATTAAGTAGATATTTAGCTTAAGAAATAAATATACTTTGTATTTTTAATTTATATGGAATATTGATATTTTGTAGTTCATCTATTATTTCTGTAATTATATTATATTTATTAACTATTGATTTTAGCTAAACACTTTGCACTCTTGTTAATTTAAATGAAAAAATTTTTTAGAGTTTAAAATATTTATTTTATCTGTCTAATTTTATCAATAGTGATTATTTTATAGAATAAAATCGTAATTTTAAAAATAAAAAAATATATTTTTCGTTAAAATTAACGAAAATTTTAATTTCTGTTAAAATTAACAAAACGGATAAGTATCTGAAATTAACGGTACTGCTGCATGTATCGAGAAAGTGACTTACCGAAAAACCCAAAAAAGAAAAAAAAAGGACGAAAAATTATGATGGTAAGTATGTTAGGACATCGGTCCCTGGCTCCCAAGTATGTTAGATCTGGAATTGGGCCTCCAGCCACAGATGAGTTGTACTGATTCACACGAAATGAACCTTTCGTCCCCAGGGGTACTACTTTTTATTAATTAATCTACTCGATTTTTAGAGTTGTTGGATTTTTTTTTAACAGTTAATTCACAAATTTCATTGGACTAAACGTCGAAAGGAACTAGACTTATAATTCTTTGTCCTTTTTTTCTTCTCTTTTTTTACTACCTTTCTTCTTTTGCGAAAAATATCTGCGTCCCCTCTTTTTCACAGGTCCTCTCTTATTATCTTCAATGTCTTCTCTTTGGCCCCTAGACCTCTTGCACCTCAATCCTGTTTTCTTCGAGCTTTATTCCCCTCTGTGATTCTTTCAGTCTCATCTCTACTTTTTTCAAGAGTGGCGTTGGCCTTAATAAAATAACTACAACAAAATTTCTCTCTTCGCATCAAATCATCTATTTTCACTAGAAATAAATATAAAAATTCATTCAAATCATCAATCTCTTCACTTTTTTACTAACATCAACACTCCAAAACTTTAACCACCTCAAAATTTTAACACTCGAACACCACGTTAATTCTCCACATATCTTCACTAAGGATTCGTTGAATCCTTTTTTTTCTTTTTCTTTTTCTTTTTTCTAAAAGCATACTCATTTCATTAAACTAAGAAGACTGAAAGTTCAAATCACAATGTGAAATATAAAAAGAAACCCAGAAAGGTAAGAAATTGCCTATTGAGCACGAGAGTTACATAAAAACCGTTAAGAGATGGATGTAATAAAATTCTCTCTAATTTGCAATCTGAATGAGATAGTCTAATTCGTAGAGATAGATATACTGTGTGGATCATATTAATTCTCGAACAGCGTAGGTCCTACAATATTCAATACATGTTATGTCTATCTCTACGACATAAAAAATTTAAGAAGATATTGATCTAAGACTAACCGAATCATTCTAGTCCTAATGTGTGACGTATGATGCCTAAATGGATCTTAAGCATATAATTTTTTTTTTTGTGAGTGATTTTAAACATATAATTAAGGGTTAAATACACTTTGCCCCCCTTATCTTTGGGTCATTTACACTTTGCACCCCAATGTATTATTTTTGACACATTGGACCCCTTAACTTACACATTTTTTCACTTTGGACCCCGCACCCAAATTGCCCGTTAATTTAGACGGATTCCGTCAAAACGTAGGATGCAATGTGTACATACGCCCAAACATCGGGATGCAAAGTGTACATACGCCAAAAGATAAGGGGGCAATGTGTAAAAATTTTGACGGAATCCGTCTAAATTAACGGCAATTTGGGTGCGGGGTCCAAAGTGAAAAAATGTATAAGTTAAGAGGTCCAATGTGTCAAAAATAATACATCGGGGTGCAAAATGTAAATGACCCCAAAGATAAAGGAGGCAAAGTGTATTTAATCCTATAATTAAATACTCATTCAATCTTCTAAGTTTTTTTTTTAGGGAGAAAAAACCAGCTTTACTTATACATGTATTTGATTTAGGGTCATAAATTGCTTAATTATATATACCACGCATTGTTTGTTTAGTATAATTTAGATATGAATTAGCCTTGTATTAGTGAAGCTGTAAAATCTGATGAAAATTAAGCTTGTTTAGTATAGTTTTGAATTAGTCTCCTTAATTTCTACTCTTTGGTAACAGGGAGCTAGCTCAAAGGTCAAGTAGAAGTGTTTTTTTTTCTCCCAATACATAGACCCTTCATTAAGATTCTGATATTGGGCCTGCTGAATTATTATTGTTAACGAGTTCCTCTTGTAGTAAAGATTATTATTGCCGAGCTAATTATATTGGGCCTGCTGAATTATTATTGTTAACTAGATGGGTTTAATCTATGTTTCTGACATCCCCACCGGTTCATGACATTACGGGAATGAACTCTTTACCATGATTAGACTCGAGAATAAAAACTCGAGTAAACTATAATTTACTCTCTCAAACTACCACTCAATTCTCGAACACCCCCAATAAATTTTAACGCGTTATAACTCATCTCCAGACTATGTTTCTTGTTGCGATTTTATTTTCCATCTTACTGAAGTCGGTATGTTGAAGGGTTTTTGTCTCACGTGAATGGAACCTGATTTTCTTCTCACAATAAAAGATAAATTTGCCCGCATTAAGTCTAGTGCAAAACCCCTAACTTATAGTCTGGTTCACTTACCTCTTTTACAACAAAATAAAAGGGTAAAAAAATTAAAATCTTAAAAGGATTGAACTAAACAGTTAATTTTTGTAGACATTTGGTACATCATGTGCATGGTTGCTAAAAGAATTATAACCTAAACCGAATATCCTTTTGTTTTACACGCAGAATATACTCTTAACAAAGTTCTGGAGTCTTGATCCAATAAGCAATATCATTTTTTTTTCTTTTTTTTTTGTTCGAGGATATCCGAAGCTTATCCTTCTAGATGGGTTCAGCTAATTCCTCATTAATATATTATATGTCCTCCTACCACACATGATTAGTAAGAGCATATTAATGTCAAATACTCTTGTTACGAAAAAAGAAAAAGATAACGGTAAAATCCTTTTGTCTTGGGTTTCAGATATGGCAACCGTCGGGCTTTTTTCATAAGTGGCCTGGCAGAAGTGAGAAATGGGCTAAAAAGCCCAAATAGAACTTCGAATCTCATAAAACCTCATTGTCTTTCTAGAGTTATGGGCCTTTGGGCCCAATGGTCAAATGGAAAATCCACGTATTAATATGCCCCAAGTAGTAGGCACCGAGTCACCGACCAGGCCAAAAACCAACTCGCTAAGCTCCGATTATTATTATTGGGTGAAACGGATCCCGAGTCAGAATCGAAGCGGAAAGGACTAGGGAACTTCATACGTCGTCGTTGACTATCCCGCTGATAGAGAGACGCAGAGAGCAGCAAAGGGGATAGGAGGAGGAAGGAGGAGGACGGGGAGAGGAAATCCGAGCAAAGAGAATTTATTCCCGAGGCCGTCTCTCTATCAAGTTCACATTTTTGTCTATCGAATCTGAAATTATCGGCGATTGAGTTTTGCGCGTAGAGAAGAAGCGAAGCGGCGAAAGCAGGGCAGAGGGGCGGGGGTTTTGGGAGCTAAATCGAATAACCAGAATGGCGTATAGAAGGAGGCAGCAAGGAGTGACGTCGAGGCCTTTTGCCATTTTAGCGGATGAGGACGAGGATGATGGAGAAGGAGGAGGAGGAGAAGTAGCAAAGCGGGGCATTTACAATCCTCAGCCTCAGTCTCACCCCGACTCCTCGTCGCTCGCCGCCAAGGCCATAAGAGCATCTTCCGCTCATCGCGACTCCTCTCTCTCCTCTGCTTACGGCCACTCTTCCCGCTCTCCCAAGCCGACGCCCACATCTTCTTCTCCCTCCGCCTCCCTTCAGGTTTGTTTTTTTCATTTTCTCTGCCTACGTTTCTGATCGTGCTAACTTGTTTGAACGGAACGGCATAAGATTTTTCCGTGATTTATTTTGTTTCTAGGTGCTAAATTGTTCGGTAAACATTGTATTTGTAGTTGCGTTTACAATCACTGAGTAATCGGGAAACATTGTATTTTGAGGACTATTTGGATTAGTCATGGATCTCTTGTATACGGTCGAGTTTCCCTGTAAGTAATGGAGATTTTTTCCATGCAAATTGATGGTTTTTCTTATCGCCAATGCAGGCTTCGAAGCCCTATGAGTATACATCGATGAAAAGTCCGGACGAATCCAAACATGGATTTTGGGGTGTTCTGGCTAGAAAAGCTAAAGCGATTCTGGACGATGATAGTGTACCCCAACAAATTCTCTCACCTGACAGTACACGGCCGCACATGCCTAGTACAGCAACTATGGGCAAGGTGAGAGCTCCAGTTTGTTCATGGAACGTGATATTGTAATGAAGAGTTCAAAAAGAATGCTAACGTATATACTTTTTCTAACTTGAATGAGGTGGGCAACTTACAAAAGTTTACTATTTGGGGTGATATTTATAACCGCCATTTTATCATGTAAACTGCAGTCTCTCAAAACGTTGTTTGTAGTCCATGGGGTTCGCCAATTTGTGGTCATATCCCCGTATGTCGACTGACTTTGTAATATGTGATGGTGTTTGTATATGTGGGTCCTATTTGCAGTACCAAAATTCAGATCACTCAGATGAGAGACGTCCCAAAATGGAAAGTCCTGCACTACAGAAGGGGTTGGGTGCCATTGCATCCTCTCTTAATTATATTGGTAATGCCGTTGAGGTTAGCTTCCTTGGAAACTTCTCTCCAAATTCTATTCATGATTTTCAATGGTTCATATCTTGCTTACACTGGTCACAGTAATTGTGACGTTTTTCCTGCTTTTTTTTTGTCCTTCTGAAGCATTCACATGATCTCTATGTTATATCTCTCTGCATGAACGTCTAATTTCTACTTATAAACCTCTCTTTAATCTGCCGAACTGTTAGGGTTTAGGTTAATAAATGCTAGTTCAATTTATCAGGGGGGTATTACTATCATGGAGAGCCGGACTGCAGAGATCCTTCAAGAAACTCGTAAGCATATCAGGAAAAAGCCCAGTGGTTCTGAAGTTCAGAATGAGACACCAAATCTTTCTAGTAGGCAACAACCACAAATGCAAACTGACCAAGAACTTCAGCTGAAGGCATCTCGCGACGTAAGGTGGCAACTTTGTTATCACTGGTTCATATAATAAAAATCTGTGTTTACGAGTTGCTGTTATTTGTGCGGTGATTTCTAGACTAGAAGCAACTACATTATTGGATTTTCTGTAGAAAATGACTGAGTGGATTTCTTCTATTAACATGCGCAATCCCTCTCTATGCTGTATATGTTTCCTGTATTTGTTTACCCTTTTACATAGAAGTAATCAGTGCTTCCTGTGAGCAGAAAGTTTATAAGGATTCTAAAACTAGATGATCTTTGCTGCTGAATTTATTTATATGCTTCCTTCACTCCCCTGAGTCTCTTACGTAAGTTTCTGTAACTTAAATAATGATTGATAAGGAGAAAGAAAGAAGGGGTGATAGGGGTTTGGGATTTGAAATTGTTTCCAGAATGTCAGGGGGGTCCTAATCGTTTTGAGCTTTGAAGATGAGGTTTGTAATTTGACTTTTAGGTTTCTGTACAGGTTGCAATGGCAATGGCTGCGAAAGCAAAGCTTCTTCTTCGGGAGTTGAAGACTGTCAAAGCAGATCTGGCTTTTGCAAAGGAGCGATGTGCTCAGTTGGAGGAGGAAAATAAAATTCTACGGGAGAATCGTGAAAGCGGAGGCAATCCAGAAGATGATGATATGGTATACACTTTTGCTATTTTAGATTTTTCTTTTTACTTATATTTCTTGTTCCAATCTTGAAGATGATGATCTGCAACTATTTTCTCTTGCGTTTACCTTTGTTTTCTTTGGAAAAATAATTCACAACTTCCTCTTGGAATCATCTTTTGAAAGAACCACTGACAGGGGTTGGTTAGTAAAGTTGCTTGTCCATTCCTAACAGTACCATCACTCTGGAAGTTGACTGGTAACGTTCAAAACCCAAAACCACTATTTTGACTTCAACGAAACAAGATCAAATATCTGAGGACTGCTTTGTTCCAGCTTTTATGGAACCCCAGAAGTTATTTAGTGTTGTTTTGTCATTATTTCTTTAAGGTTTGGTGACAAATTATACTTTTAGATTTCTTTATTTTCTCAAACAATGGATATCACAAATTTAAGTTAACAATTGTCTTCCTGAATACTATAATGATATTGTATACTTCTGAAAATTCATACCTGGAAATTCATATGATAAGGAGGGTTATCCGGAATCTTTAGGCGGTATTTCTAAAGCCTATGATAAGCATGTGATCATCTCCTTTTCTTGTCCAAAATGAGAAAATAAAGTGTCTATCCATGATGGTTCATGGAAATGTCGAAACCCATTCATTGAGAAAGAAAAAGGAAGGAGTTGATTGCAGTTCGAGAGATGGCTCATAGATGCACTTTTGGGTTGTTTCTTTTTACGGAGAGATAAACCAGTGGGTTTTTGCATTTCTCAAGCGAAAATTCTTGCATTCATTTTCCTGTGGTTAGTATATTTGCTTACAGCTTTCTTGATTGCCTGATATCAAACCAATTTGGTTGTGTTTTTTTGGGTTACATTGCTTCAAAGTCATGAACTCAATTGTTGGACTTGATTACTCAAGCAACTCATGATTTGATCTGCAAACTTCCATTTTTAGTTAGCGATGGTTGTGTTGAAGTATTCCTATTATGTCACATTTGTTGCTCAATTCTGATGCCAATGCTTCTATGACAGATTCGACTTCAACTTGAAACACTTTTGGCTGAGAAGGCCAGGTTGGCCCATGAAAACTCAGTCTATGCACGTGAAAATCGCTTTTTGAGGGAGGTTGTTGAATACCACCAGCTAAGAATGCAGGATGTTGTATACTTGGACGAGGGCACGGAAGAGGTCACTGAAGTCTATCCAATCATGGTTCCTCCAGGCTCAAATCTGAACTCTGTTTCGTCATCCCCATCGCCACAGCCACCGTCTTCACTTCCTTCAGGGGCTGTTCGCAGGTGATCGAAGACAAAATCCCCTGGAACCCCCTGGAGCTGATAGGATTTCATCAATTGCTGCCCAAAATGGCTCTTACAATCCAATCACCATGCGAAAATATATAATATATAGACATTACAACTGCCTCTATTTGATTGGAGATGTCCTATATCCTTTGTTTTTGCCAAAGAGCTGAAATGTAACCAGACAACACAATTGTTTTTGTTTGTCTTTGTTATTTTTACTGTCGCTAGTAGCGTGTTTTTGGGATCAATCTTCCCTATTTCTAGGCTTCTACAGGATGTAATTTAAAATCTCTTTCGTAGTGTATTTCTAAGCTTTTTGGTTTTCCAATTTGAGTCGTGACCGCAGTTCCAGCAAGAGATGGTTCCAGACAGTTTCCAAAGTTTTATGATAGGTATATGAATTTTTGAAACTGTATGTTCGAGTGGAGAGATATGCATGCATAATGATTATTTCAATGGAAAGAAATGGTTCACTGGTTCTCTCTCTTAATATGCCCTGTAGACGATACATACATAATTGACGGCCATGGGGTTTTAAATCCACCTCATGAAGCAGTGTTAACATGCGTTTCCTCCTCTCCTTCCGCTCTTCTTGGGTGTCGGCGGTAGTGGGTGTTCGTATGTCACTGCAGCGCTTGAAGAACATAGTCGGCAAAATGATCTTCTGATTCGGCAGCGGTTCTGGTTTCTTGTTCAGCTAGGAATCTCTTAAAACAGCTGGAAAGACAAACTAGTTGACCCATCACTGTAAGTTTTGATATCGGCTGTTTTAACCAAGGCACGGCACAGTGGGCATGTTCTTTCTCGCTCAAACCTGAAAGCACGGTACAGTTGAGCTAGCCATGAGAAAGCAGCCAAAACCTGCACCTAAAACCAATCTTATATAAATCCTTCAAACAGAAGACATTGAACTAAAACATTGAACAGCCTTGATGCTGAGATTGCCAGCACTATATCCTCATTTTCAAGGTTTATAACACCACAAATAACTCCCTATAGTTCAACATGTGTCTCGTATTAGCACATTTATGTACAGAAAAAGTGAAATCAGTTGGCAAATAGAGATATAAAAGATCAAACTCAACCCACCTTCCCCCACCCCCGACAACAAAAAAAATAAAAATGCAATTGAAATGCAATATAACACTCAAATTACATGTGGAGGTTTTTTATCGTATACTAGTGTCGAGGGCACGCCTAAGATATTACATTCAATCAAGGTGAAGAACAGTAAAATTAACGAGGACGGATTCAACGCAAGACAAATTGTGCAAAGCAATTCAAAAGGATGGCTGTGATTTAAAGAAACAAATCCAACGTTCCAAGACTAGCCACGTCATTTAATGAGATGAGGAGACAAAATGACGTGGTCAGCGTTAAAACGTTGGATTTATTTCTTTAAATCACAACTGTCACTGTGCATGGCTTTGCACAGAATCCTTTCTCTAAATTAACATCTAAAAACCAATCTAACAGCTATACCACATAGAAGTAGAGTAACAACACTGTAGTTATCAGAATAGAGACTGGAGTTGAAAGATATGACCATTCTGATACACATTCTTCACAGAATATATGTTTACAGCGAAGCAAAATAGGAGCATGCATCTTCTCCTGGCAGATAGCACACAGATCCCCTGCTGAATTGACCTGCAGTTTGATTTAGTGACAACTTAGGACGCATTGATAGTTCATATGAAGCAAACCAACGAAACATTAGAAAATGATCGGCACCAGGGCTCCGTTCATGGTGGTCATCATATATTATAGGCTATATCAAACCAAAGACACACAAAAGCATAGAGAGGCGATTTGATTCATAATGCATTTGGTTATACTCTAATCATTTTGTGGGGGAGACTACGTTGGTGATCTGCACACCATCTTACCCTGTTCATTCATTTAAGCACATCGAGTCATTTCAAGAACGAACAACACAAAAGAACTAAAAATTGATAATCCAGGACCCTTATTTCACTTTCCTCTTTCACCATATGCCAGCTGTTCCCATGCTTAAAAATAAAGGATTGATAATTGACTAAAAATAATACTCCAACTTTGCGATGATCCCTTTGAATCTAAAAAGCTGATATTAGCACCAACTGTTGGTACTATTCTTACAATTAGGGTAGGTGACAAGATGAGTGGATGTCCAAGAAGGTTTGCTGATCTGAGCAAGAATAACTAAAAAAGGACCACTTCAGTTGCTATGGCTATTGGAATAATCTATATCCAACAAGCTTGGGGGGGGGGAGGAAGAGAGAGAGGAAGAGACAACAGTTAGGAATAGTTAACCTCATACAAGACCAACGGACCTGTTCAGATGTGGCATAAGATCCGTAATACACCTCCTTATGTGACAAGGCCCTCAATGCAGCAAATAACGATTGGACCTTGAATCCATATCAAAAAGTAAAAATATAAGAATAATACTAAGAGAAATTGCTCTGCTTTTAATGTGTAGTCAACAAACGAGAAGAAAGCATGAAAATTCACATGCATGGAGTATTGGGAGAAAATCCTACCTTCTCTACAATTGATGTAAGCTTGAAGGTCAAATATAACCCTGTTGTTATTGAAGAAAAAAGGCTTCCATATTCTTTATTTAGAAAGAACCGATACCAAACTGGAGTAGGCAACAAGGCACGGTAGAGAAGCAAGAGATACTCGACAAGTGTTAGAATTTGACCCTGCGTAAACAGAGCCTTGAATAGTATGCGATTTGATACATCAAAAGAAGGAAATTGGGAAACAAGTACATGTAGAGCTCAGACTAGCTGTGAGATGAGCAACCTGTTTGTGGTAATCCCGGCCTCTGCTATTCTTGAAGTGGATCAAAAGCATACATTTTAAGGCCATTGCTGCCTGCCGCACCATAATGTCTAAAAGGACAGAGATTATTGAGTTCATTCTTGGAACAACATGCATAAATTAATTGTTTGATGCTTATGGAGAATGTGTTTAGGATATTTGGCCACCATTCTTGAAGAAAGTGTCAAAGAGTACTACATAACTAGTTGACAAGAAAAGGTCTATACCTACAACCTCGTATTACATATAACAAGCATATCAAGGTCTGTTAGGATATGAGATTTTATGTCCACAGTGCAAGGAAGACGAGCATAGTAGAGCATATTTGGGAGTATTTTCAGATCTTGAATCTTCAAATTACCATCGTGGAATTAAGTTCCTTCTTATGTGGCCCGTTTAAAATCATGTTATGATGAAAACAAACAACTGAGTGGAAGATTAACAAATTGGAATCCATTCAAAATCATGTTCTGATGAAACATAAGTCCATGTGGGCCCAAATTATTTAGACAGCAACAATAAGAGGCTAAGTTGGAGTTCTTACCGTTTACCATGATGGTTGATACAGCATGCCAGAAAGGAGGTATGGTTTTGGGAGGAATTAATACGAACGGGTACAGTAGGTCTTTACTTGGATTCCACCAGTAAAAACAAAAGATATGAAGCATAAACACCAGTGAAATACTGAGGATAACAGGGGTTCTCCTCTCCTCCTGTAGGATCAGCAATTCAGATGCTTAAAAAGACCAACAAGGAATGCAATGAAGTCAAATGAATTGAATGCAATGGGCGCCTACTGGAGGCAGAAAATAGAACCTTAAGAGCGGTTTGCTTTCGTACAATATCATTTGATTTGAACATGACCGTAGCAATCCAAAGAGTGACAGAAAGACCTGAAGTCCATAGGAGATTAATCCCCAGCTTTTAGATTTCCAGTACCGGGGCTTATATATATATCCCGTATGTTTCTAATTTGTTAATCGTCTGAGACTCTTGAGAGTACGGGGAGTACAATAGCATTATGGGAGAAGAAGAACAGAGGACATAAGGAGGGAAAAGGGGAAATGAAAATAAAAGTCGGAGGAGAAGAGAAATACCTTGTAGATGCTGACGAATGAACACGAGCAAAAGAAGCAAAGAGAACGGGAGAACCTGCTCAGCCCAGCTTGCCAAGTACTGAAAATCGTAACTGCTGGTGCTGGTGGTGCCTCCAGAATTAGTGAGATCCGGCAGCGATACATTTGCTGGATTTGCAGGAACGTGGTGATGAGCAGCCAAATTGTCGTGCTCTGCCTCTGCCGCCCCAACGATCGTGATGGAGACCGCCTCTTCTTCCTCCTCATCCCCGTGACTGCTTATTGGGGAAGTTTCGTTGTTGCTATTACCGACATGCAGGTAGTCTGTCTCCTGGGAACTGGACCTACCCCCTCTTCCTCCTCCACCAAGTTCAAAGCCCGAATACTCGAACAGGGCACTCAGTCGCCCCTGTATGAAATTGGAAGCTGCCACTTGAATTCCGGGTCTTCGAGAATTACTACTAATGCTACTACGACTACTATCCCCAGTAGAAGAAGATGAAGACGACGAAGAAATAGAAGAATCGGTGGCAGTCACGGATGTCGCCATACGCATAAAAAGTTTTAACCTTTTTGTTCAATCCGGTGATATAGATTAGAGAGCTGCTAGTATTCGGTGAGAGAATTTGGACAGCCCACTTCTTTAGACACTGTATGCGAGTCGCGACTATGGTGTCTACTGTCCTTTCTGTGTTATTCCTTCGTCTCTGAGCGAGGAAGGAAGCTTTTTCATGGGCTTTTTTCTAGTAACTAGTCACTGTTACATATCTTTGTCCAACCGTAAATACAGCACTTTATCTTTGTCTTCATTGTCTGCCGCTGCTTTCGGCCAGTGCGCGCATTCCCTTTCAGCTACACACGTTGGAAGTTACTCTTACTCCCATCAAATACAGGTATGATTAATCCCCTTTGCTCCTCGTTTTGTGCCTGAAATTCCTTCTTTCTGTCTGTTTTTTTTTTTTTTTTTTTATAAGGCAAGGGTGGATATCTAAATTAGCAAATGCTTAACTAGATTGGTACCATTATGGGGTCTTATAAAAAACTTGACGATACAAAAACCATCCACTTAAAGACACGAGAGAATTACCATTACCTTCAATTTCGGTTTGCATATAGCAGACAGACAGCCTTAACCAACAAGCACAGAGTTAAAACCACAAACAAGAAGAAAGATTTCCTTCTCCAAAAATAGTGGTACTTATTGAGTGTATGATCATACTGCCTGCCAAAGGGAAAAGAAAACAGAGAAAACATATAGATTTTAAAGGCAAATCTTAGTTCATAATGGTCTCTAGTATAAGCACTACGGTGACAGTAATAAGAATTATCACCTCAGAGACTGTGCAAAGACAATCAAAGTAAAGGCTATATGATTTTAGGGATAAAAAAGACATTATAAATACAAGATTTTATTTTAGAAATATGATAGGAGTGGGGCGAAAGCCTGCCCATCCGACCTCCTGATCTACAACTGACCCTACTCAACCCGAACCGTTCAGTTTCGGGTCTCGGGTTCGAGTTTCTAACATAATTTTTTTATTTTATTTTTTTTCCTTATGCCTTAACAAAATGGCATCGTTTTATTCACATGTAAGTGCTTTATCTTATAACCCGATCTGACCCTAGATGATTTTAACTTTTTTCAGGGTCGGGTTGCAAACTCCCCACCCCGATTGCCTGAGAGGTTAGAGAGCGAGGTAGTAGAAACTTGATCTCAAACCAAATTTGAACAGTACTAGAATATGATATAACAATAATTATACAATACAAGCGAGGTGAAATACTAGGATTTGATCTGGGGTTTTGTAGAACAATACATGTGAATACACACTAACATTGGTTAACAAGCACAAAAATTTAATATTTATCTCATAACGGATCTACTCATTAAGATAACCATTCTTATTATTTTTTAAATAAGGAAGGATATCCGATACACGACAGGCCCAAATGTAGAGAACACTGAACACACCTAAAGTGTACTCAATCTTAGAGAGGCCAGTGCAGTGGAAAAATTATCTTTATTAGACGTGTAATGCTAGATGACAGAGACCAGATCATAATCTTATAAAATTTCAAACCAAATAAGTTTGATTATGCTAAATCAACAGTTACAGCTCTTATCAACCTTTCCTTTACCGTCTGAATACTACCTTTTTTCTTTGGTCACCAGTTTCAAATTTAAGCTTTAAGTATCGCAAAATCTGGAGGATCTGAATCAAGATCTTCTACCTTTATTTTTTGGGTGAATTATCAAGATCTTCTCTTACCCTTTTAAACATCTTGATTTTTTTTTTTTCATAAGAACGAGAAATTCAACCCGACAGGTCGAGTAGACTCACCTAATGGGCCTATAAGCAAACCCCTTGAATTTTACTGTGCTGTTTACGTTAAGCTAGAATATATTTTTGTTATAAATCAAGATAATTACAATCTTAATACAACAAATCCAGGATATTAAAAACCCCTTGAGAATGTATAGACGCTCTCGAGAGAAGTTGTGGGCTATGGGATCCAGAATCAGCATCTCTAATCCAGCAGAGCATTCTAAGCCCAAAACAGAAAGAAAGAGACAGAGACAGAGACAGAAGAAAAAAAAAAAAAAAAGGGGGGGGGGTGGTGCTTTTGAAGTAACAAATTCGTACTACTTTTCAGAAGCTTTTGGCATGCGGCCAAATTTCATCTGTTACAAGTTCCGATTTTTGTGTACTATAGTTTTAGATCTTCTTTATTTTCGACATTTTAAAGTTTTTTGGATTTGATTTATAAAAAAAAAAAAAAAAGTTTTGGATTGTATTTGGTTTTTCTGTATAAAGCATCTCAGCTAAAAATTCAGAGCACCTGATCTCATGGGAATTACTTGATGTACAGAATAAGAGGAAAGGTAAAACAAACAAGAAAAAGAAAAAGAGTGAGTTTCTATGCCATAAGGCAAAGTTGCATTTACTTCTATTGCCAGTTTCTACTTCTTTTCTCTGTTTTTGAGAAGAAAAAATATGCGGGGATGAAGCAAAGGCGGAACGGTCCAGGAATTTCTCAGTCTGCTGATACATTTTGACGCTGAACAGAGCATGGTTAGTTTCAGGAAAAAGTGGATAATGGTTTAACCCTTCTGCCGCAGAATCCGAACAGCTCACGAACTTGCTACCCTTTTAGTTTGAGAAGTTCTGGTTATGTCATTCAGAAGGATTTGTTCAAATGCTTCGCAAGAAGGAGATGAGGATCGAACTGACCATTTTTGTTCTAGCCGTTCCATTGCTATGCGCTCTCAGTTGGCTGCCACTTCTCAATGCACAGCTACCAGAGATCTCTGCGCGCTCGCTAGATGCGCTTCTTCAACATTATGCTTTCAGGACCTTCGCTGTCCGGCCCAAAACAGGCATTCCCATTGACACCCGCCTTCCCAGCAATCTTGCAGGACTTCAGGTTTCTGCACTGAGGGTTCGAAGCGGCAGCCTGAGAACCAGAGGTGTTCACAGTTACAAGGAGTTTCAGATCCCCACTGGGATCGTTGAGCAGCCTTATGTGAAGAGGGTCGTTTTGCTTTACCACAACCTCGGCAACTTGTCTTCTTATTTTTACCCTTTACCTGGGTTTTCTTATTTAGCTCCTGTTCTGGGTCTATTGGCCTACAACGCTTCTGATTTATCTGCTTCAGATTTACCCGAATTGTTTATTAGAGCATCCTACCAAAATCCCATCTTGATTAAGTTCCCAAATTTGAGTTCATCTCCGGATGGGTTGTCACCCAGGTGTGTACATTTCGATTTACACGGTTCAGTGCAGTTCGACAAGATGCTATCCGGAAATGTTTGTCCAACAACTCAACAAGGACACTTCTCTGTAGTTGTCGAGTCTACTGCTCCCTCCCCAGCTCCCCACACAGAGCCTTCTGCTAGGGGTGTTGGTGTTGGTGGTGGTCGTGAAAAGAGCCACAATAAAGAGTGGATAGTTCTTGGCTCGGTGGTTGGTGGAGTTGCCTTAGCGGCAGCGTTGGCTTTATTAGTTGCGTCGTTGAGAAGGTTAAGACATAAGAAGAAGGTGCAGCAAATGGAATGGGAATCGTCTAGGGGTGTAACCTTGCGGAGTACTTCCATTGGTGATACCAAGACGCCATCGGCAATGGGAACTCGGACACGACCAGTCTTGGAGGATGAAATATGTGATTTAGGCTAGGTCATTTTCCCTTTTTTTTTTTTGTTTCTTTTAGGCCTTAGGTTATGTCACTTGCGCAAAGAAATATTTGTTCTGATGGGTTTTAAGCAGTCAATTCTTCAAATTCAGGGAAGAAATAACATAAAAATTAGCCCTTTGATGTTCTTTTGATCTATCTAGCTTCTAACCAGTTTTTCTTTCCTAGTTTGATTTCGTGTTTTTCCCCAGTATCCATAAAAAAACACTCTGCTACAGCCTACATTGCCCCATAGACCTGTGCCTGAATGCCTCCACAGTCTACCATTCAAAGGATAAGCTGGAATTTCTCCACTGGAAACATAGCTCTGTGCAGAAATTTGAATGACACATTTATTTTCATCGGCCAATTAATGTCATTCCACTGTGTCTTTCTACCCTTTCCCCTCCCCAACCCCAATCAACACATTCGAAAACCTTTCTCACCAAAGCCACTCTACCTGAGGGGACTTATTAGGTTCAGCAAGATGACAGATCAATGTCTGTCAATTGTCAAACTTATCTAACTCGCGAAATTTACATATCCATGGTGTTGTACAATTTTTTCTACTTCCTGCTGTATTGGAAGAATAGGTTTTACAAACCCTGTAGACACAATTACACAAAGAGTGCCAGTTGCTACGTCCCAAAAAGGTAAGTGAGAAACAATCCACCATCTCATGAAGCAGATCAGCTCTATCCCTTTTTCTATGCCGTCACTTTCAGGCATCATATCCACCGTTTTCAGTCATTTAATGAATTAGCTCAACTGCACCTCCTCACACGCTATGAGTTAGTGCAGCACAGCCAACTCCAGGTAGTTTTCCTTTTTCTTTTGCATTTTTTTCAAGAGACGATTTTTCTGGACTAATTTCTCTGGGAAGTGCAATTCTCTCGTCTTTCACGAAGCCATAGCCACCATGTTTGGTTTAGTATGGGAAAAATTGGAATGAAACCACCCACTGAGACAAATCTTTGGACGATAAAGAATCTAGCAGCTAGTTCTTCAAAATGCTTGGACCTGTTTGTATAAAGCAGAGCACTCAACTGACCTTACCGTACAGTAGACAGCAGTCCTGTAGTATGGAGGTTCCTTTCTCTTTTGACCTTTTTCCTTTTTGTCAATTCAGGTGTGAGTTGAGCACGGGTGTTCACGTAATTCTTGTGATGCCCCTAAACTACTGCCTCTTGGTTTTCTTCTAGAACAGCAGAGACAAAAGTAGAAGCCCATTTCTTCTGAGCCCATTTTCGGCCGTAGAAGTGAGGCCCCATCCAACACCAAGCCTGGCCACCTCCTTAAATTATATACAAGTTCATGATATCAGTAATTATGACTTAAATCGAACATTTTGAAATAAAGATATTCTTTCGAGCACGAACAAAGAAGATTGCAAGGCTGGTTGTCTCCACTGCTTTTGATTACAAAAATAGTGTACTTTTTTTAGCTGGGGGCTATATGCCAAGATTGGCTAGGAGCGACTCTCATCTCCTTAAATCATATACATGTTTATGATATAATAGTCACATTTTGGAGTAAGGATGTTCCTATAAACATGTCCAAGAGAATATTGTAAAACTAGTTGTCTCCTCTGCTTTGGATCACAAAAATAGTGTCGTTTTTTTAGCTGGGGCTATATGTCAAGATAGGCGTGAATAGCTGGGGGGTAGGGCATCATTTTTATAATTGGGGCCTTCCCCGAGGTTCATTTTGATCCATACATTAATTGTTGTGCCTGTCCCAACGTGACCTGCAATGCACTTTTTATGCCACCTTGTGGGAATCCTATGCTTGGTGATGTCTGCCCGTGTCTAATGAGAAACTTTCTTGTGTGAGTGGCACAGCACAAATTTTATAGTTCCAACAAGCACATTACAGATCTGGACCCCTAAAGTTAAGTTTCTTGCCTGTCATGCAACGTAGTCCTCTTTCTTTACCAAACATTATGACACAGTTCAATAATTGCGTGTTCCTAATTAATCAAGGAAATCTGTCTGCTTCCTGAGGTAGAATGTTAGGTGGGAAAGCCAATAGTATGGTGTGGGAATGGTTTCATTGGTTTACATCAGAAACGAGTGATTAATTATGGCGATAATTAAGTTGCTGTCATATTAGACAATTTTTCTTTTGAAGATCGTAAATGTTTTGGTAAAGAGTTTTCAAAATGTAATTAAGTCGAATTGACGATACTGATTTCTAATGAATTAGACTATTTACTGAACAAATTGAGAGTGCAACGATAATCTTTGATATTAGAATCGTTGTTATAATTCGAATGCCAATTAAATTTAACTAAAAAGCACTAAAAATCATATCATAAAACTTAAATGGGAGAATCCATACATGTCACCGATAGCTTTAGCAATAAAGTGGAAAACCGACTGGATAATTGCACCCGATCCAAGGGCATTAGGAATTTTAAAAGCCTCAAATCTGAATGACCCTTTGCAGATGCATATTCGCCCCCACAGACAGGAATATCAAAAAGGAAAAGCAAACAATTTAAGGGCCCCCAATTGCCCTACAGTACTTCTAGAGAGAGATAGAAGTTTTGCTTTCTCTCTAAAATTTTCACCCCTCCTACGATTGCCCTCCTCTCTCTCCACCACTCTCTCCGACAGCGGGAGGAGTTTTGACCCTTCTAACCTCCCACTCCGTTCTGTTCTCCAGTGACTGAAGTCTTTAATAAAATACACATGCCGATCACTTTTAAGAATGTTTTCTCAGGAAACTTGAATCTTAGATCCCAACGTTTATGGTGGTTTTTGGCGGACAAGACCGGCTTGAAGAAAATCTACATCAACTGGTGCCCTTATCTATCCGTGACCTAAGTTGACAAGCCAGCACGTGGTGGCTCACGTGCGCCGGACCACTTTTCCTTCGGTTTCGAGCTCTGGCGGTCAGATCTGCTAGGCATGCCCCGCTCCATTGCCGTCCTCGTCCTCTGATGATCTGCTTGGAATTTCAGAATTATTACTATTAAAAAAAAAAAATCTTCCTCCCCCATGGGCGAAAGTGTAAAGGTCGAGACACGTCGATAGTATTGAGGTAATTTTTTGCTGTTGCTGTCAGTGCCTATGTGGCAACAGAATATCCCACAGCAACCTTTTTACGTGGAAGCCCTCCTCCCACGCCTCGCCTCGCGTCAACACCAACAGGCTAATCAAAACCCCTGCAAACCATGTTTCCATTTGCTCAGACAAATGACAACACGAGGGTTGAAAGAATTACAAGCAATTACCCACTCTAAAATTCTAATTTAATAAAATAATTTAATAAAAATTTATTTAAATTTTATTTTTACCATCTTTTATAAACTAAAATTTTAGGTAGGAAAACAAAATTATCTGTATATTACTTATTTCTAGTTTAATTGGCATTGCATACAAGATTTCCTCCCGTCGCTTTATTATAAAATTAACATGTCGACATTCAATTGTTTGATTAAAGCAGTGCATAGTTGACATAGTACAACATTACTAGGTCAGAACATGGGAAAGAAAAAGCTTTCAATAAATTGACCCGGAGACCAATCAAGGGAGGGCTAGGCCCAACTCTGTCAAAAATAAAAAATAAAAAAATATTTGTAGGCTTTTTTTAATGGTTTTTTTTATATATAATTTTATTTTTTATTTTAGCCCCTCAAAATATAATTTTATGCCATTAGAACCAATTAGTAGTACATTCGTTGGATATTCGTCTTTATAAAAAAATGATAAAAATTTTAGGATTTTTGATAGATTATGAATATTTATGTAGATTGAAATTTATAAGTTTTTGTGTAAAGGTTGTAAAGTTTTTAAAGATATTTAATTTTATTGGAGTTTGTTAAAATGTGTAGAGATAGATTATTTGATATAAATTTTTAATAAAAAAGTATTGGAGTTTGTGAAAAAGTATAGAGAGAAAAGATTTTAAGAATTTTTTTTTTTTTTTTAAGTATTAGCGTTTGTTTGAAAAGTTGTTGAAATTTGCGTTAAATGTAGGGCTGTGCATAACTAGTGGCGGTGGCGATTATGCCCTCCACCGCTATGAATGGTTGTCTAAAAATAGACACCGCCCCCGCCACCGTTAGGGGAAGAAACTGGCCCCTAGCCGTGGCGGTTTCGACGGTGGCGGTAGCGGTAGCGGTTACCGCCCTACATTGGAGATCACAAAAATCACAAAAAAGAAGAGCAAATCGCAAAAAAATCACGACAGAGCTAATCGCAACCAAATCGCAAAAAAATCCACAAATCCAGCAGCAAATCGCAAAAAAAAAAAAAAATCCACAAAATCTAGTAGCAAATTACAACCAAATCGCAACAAATCCACAAAACCAGTAGCAAATTACAACGAAATAGCAAAAAAATCCCAAACCCAACAGCAAATCACAACAAAACTGAGAGAGAGAGAGAGAGAAGATGAAGTTGCTGCATAAGGGAAGATAGAGCTAAAAATGGCTTGTAGCCGTTGCTTCTTACTGAGGGGGGTGCGGCTGAAGGAGAGCTGTGGGCCGGCCGTAGAGAGTTGAGTGAAAGCACTGAGAGGGATCGAGAGAACTGAAGGAGAAAGAGAGGTAGGTAGGGCGAAGGCTGTGCGAAATGAGGGAGGGGGGGGGGAGCCGTTAAGAAGAAAAAAAAAAACCCTAAGCTACTAAATGAAATGACGATAGCGTCTTTTAATAAAAAAAAAAAAAAAAAAAAAAAAAAACGGTTTGGCAGTGAACAGCCCAACGGTGGGCGGTTTCACCGCCATCGCCATTTTCACCGCTTTTTGGTGAAAATGGCAACCGGCACCACCCCCGCTACTAAGCAGGGAGCGATGACTAGTACCGGTGGCAAAGCCGGTTAACCGGCCCACCGTCGGTACCGGTATACAGCTCTAGTTAAATGTATTGATATTTTATATATAATTTTTTTAAAATTAAAAAATTAATTTTATAAATTGTATTACATTTATTATAGCCTACCATACGTTTATAACATGTCCAACAGGCTAATATACTTTCATAGAACATGTCCAACGTCAAAGAAAATTTAAAAGCCAAAAGATAAAAACAAAAAATAAACAATCTAGTCTTTACCGTGCCTCTCCTAGCTTCTCCACCATTTCCTATCTCATCGTGGTTCAGTTACTTGAGAAACCTTCGAGGAGTCGCTGTAGTCTCCCCCAACTTCAGTTTTCTTCTCCTCTCTGAAACCAGAGATTCCTTCTTTTTGGTGCATAGGTTCTTGCAATCTTTATGTCTGATTTATATGCACAACATTTCTCGCCCGCAAGAACTCTGTCTCCACATATTAGAAGCAACCTGGATGTCGACAGGCAAGCAATCAATTCCACAACTTGAAATGAATTTTGAGTTCGTGTTCCCCTTCCAGTAACTTTTGGATCAGTATCTGATGACTTCGAATATGTCATCGTCTTTTTTCTAGTCAATACTTGACAGAGTTGTTAGCAGAGCACCAGAAACTTGGGCCCTTCATGCAAGTTCTTCCCATGTGTAGTCGACTCTTGAATCAAGGTTTGGTCATTTGGTTACAAACACATACTATTAATGCTGTAGGTCAAATTAATTGACCGTTTTGAACTTAACAAAATCGCAAGTAATGAAGATATATGAAATTCATTTTGGTGAATGGTCTGCATCAGTTTGATTGTTATATTTGGCAGCCTGAAGTCAACTTTTATGATTCTTTCCTTTCTCTCCATGTTTTTTTTGTAATGGGTTCTATGATAATCTTGTGACCTTTTTGACGACATAGTTCAAATTTTCAGTTTTTGAGAGTTAGATTCTACACAGTAAAAAGAAAGATCTATATATGCACTATTTTTTGTGACAGAGATATTGCGGGTTGCTGGAATGGCTCCCAATCATGGGTTTAGTGACTTTGACAGACTGCAATACGGAAGCCCTAGCCCTTTGAGTTCATTTGATATAATGCCAAACAATAGAGGAACAGGCTCCAGTGTCCGGAATGGCCTGCCTCAAGAAGTAAGCATTCGTGCCTTTGTCAGTCTCATTGTGTCCGTTCAGTTTATTTCTCCAGTCTCCACTTTTTACATTCCTCTTCTATAGTGCAAATATTTTTGTGGATGAATCCTCTTTCCAATTGTTGTCACTGAGTATCTGTAATCCTGCATAATCTATTTTTTACCTTGCTTAGAAACACTGTAAAGGGGAATTAGTATAAAGAGTTTTATATTAGATAACCTTGACTAATTGTGGAAGAATGTCAATGTGGTGCACCTCTTGATGCTAACCAGAAGTGTTGGCTATAAGTAGACTACAAATGGTTCGAAAGCCCACTTGGCTTGATGTTTCTGCTTTCCATCCCCAACCAGCATTGTATTGTGTGATTTTTGACTCACGCAAGAGCTATCTTTTGCTAGTCAATCACCAGTTAGCAATAGTATCAATTACATTTGTGCTTGGTGATTCAAGAATGTCTGGTTTTGCCCGTCTAATAACTGCATCAAGCTTACAGGTCACACTGACTTGTTGCCAATAGTTCAACATTTGTGAAATGGATGTCTGCCATGTTGATATAATCCACCTAATCGTATCATTTGCAAAAAAATATTGATGCCCCTCATGTTGCTTAAAATGTTTGGCCACTAGTTCAACATTTGCATTGATGCTTGCTCATTTAAGCTTGATTAAGCTATGCCTTTGGTGTAAACACCTCTAATTTCCTTTATGCAACCTGGTCCGAACGTCCTTGTTAATCTCAGGCTAAGACGTTTCTTAATCGAATAAACACCCCCACCTCTTTCTCTCTCTCTTCTCTCCCTCCCTTACCAGTTCATGTTAAAACACATAAGTGGGTTCTCTAGATTCTTCATTCTCAGTTCTTATAACCCAGTGGTTACAGGTAATAAGGAGGTTGCGAAGGCAAATCTCAGAGAACCAATGCATGGGGAAGCTCATGGGAAAGTTTCATCTTATGTTGGGGACCATCAATTGTTGCAAGTTCTACAGCTTAAGGATGTGAACGTAGTAGTATTTGAAGATAAGCAACGGATAATTTGAGAAGGATCCATGAGATTTCCAATCGAATCATTAGCATTTTGAAGCATTTGATTCTTGATTGAACTTTTTTTTTCTTTTTTCTAGGCGATTCTTGATTTTACATGAAATCAAAGTGTATGGTGTGCAATCCTCAAATGCCTTAAGATGCTTGAGTTTTCTGTTGTGTTGGTTGTGTCCACTCCCATGAACTGCCAACATCATATTATTTGGATAAATTATTTTACAATTACTGGCTTCCTGTTTATTGATTTAATTTACTTTTCATCATTTAGATTTGCTAGAGCTTTCCTCTGCCTGTTTTTCCCCTTTTTCCCCCCTTTGTTTTTTAAAGTGAACAAGTGTCATTTCTTTTCTAACATTACTAAAAAGCTAGGTTCATGATGTAACAGCGATTAGGAGGACCGCACGGGATGAATATGAACTGGAAGGCAGCACCAGCAAGCCTAAGTTCCTATTTTGTCAAGAGGGTTTTGCGCCTGGATATTCCTGTGGATAGCTATCCTAATGTACGCAGTGTGCACAATGAGTGCATTATGTGATGGTCATATCTAAATTTACTTAGTTTCTGTTGACTGCTTTGAAAATTAAGAAAATTAGTTTATTGCGTATTGTAACTTGTAAGCTCAATGGGTATTATAAATTCTCTCTCTCCCCTCCCCGGGTGGTGGTACCAAACTTCTATATGTTTCAGTTCAATTTCATTGGCCGGCTGCTGGGTCCCAGAGGCAATTCACTAAGGCAAGTGGAAGCTTTTACTGGTTGCCGTGTGTTTATTCGAGGAAAAGGTTCGATAAAAGACCCAGACAAGGTATTATTCAGTTTACAGAATATACTTCTGCAAGTTAATTTACACAACCTTAGTTCAGCTACGTGGCATACCTACTTAAATCCTCTTAGACATTTCCATATTTTTCCTGCCATCTATCTATTCAGGACTTGTTCAAAAATCTTGTTCTTTGCTTTTTTGTTCTCAAGGAGGAGTCACTGAGGAGAAGACCGGGTTATGAGCATTTGAATGACCCTCTGCACATTTTAATCGAGGCTGAATTCCCTGCCAGTGTAATTGATCTACGGTTGAGACAAGCACAAGAAATCTTGGAAGAACTTCTCAAACTGGTATCACTTTTTAGTCTCATTCCTTCTTTTGGGTTTCCCAATATCACATGGTCCATTCAATACAGTATTGGGTTATAGTAATGAGCAATATTACTAATCAAAAAGACAAATAAACACTGTCATCAGTGAGGTTTTCAGCATTGTGTTAACATTGTTTTAGTTACCTTCATCACATTCTGAATGTATCTAAATAGCTGAAAGTAGGAATCGCTGTCTTTCAGAATATGACCATGATCCTGTGGCAGGTTAAATTCTCCTCTCTAAAGATTTGCCATCACTGGTCGACTGTCTTTACACATTCTGTTAAATATTTCACAGTAATAGTCAATCTACTTGTCTTCCGCCAACTTAGTAACAGATAGCTAGTCCAAAGTGAATCGTTCAAAGTGAAATATCTTTTAGATTAGCATATTCTGGATAACGAAGGGAACAATTCTTACTCCTGCATTAAATATTTCTCATTGTAAGACTTCTGCTTGTCTCAACCGTAGATCAATTACAAAATGCTGTGATTATCTGCCAACCATGATGAACAATTCTTACTCCTGCATCATGATGTCCTTACAAAATACTCAGCCTGTCTCCATTTTCAACATGCAGGATGAATCTCAGGATTTCTATAAGACGCAGCAGTTAAGGGAACTGGCTATGACAGATTCCAATTTTAGAGAAGGGAGCCCTCAACTTCGTGGTAGCATTTCTCCTTTCATTACCAATGGAATGAAACGAGCCAAAACTGGTCAATAGCGATTTCTCTAGTTGCACTCCTCTATTTTGTTCCTCTAGTACACAGTCTGCACTATTCCTCCCAATTCACGGCCTTAGTTGTATCTCTGTTCTTCCATAGCGGCAATGAGATGGCCTTGCTGATATTCCTGAAACGTCAAGACCAGGGGATTTGCAAGAAGATTGTCTGTATTTTCGTTTTCTCTTTGACAGGGGAGAGGAAGGGGAAATTCTTTTGGCTCTTGTCCTTG
>RXIC02000101.1:0-38893 GCA_003952965.2 Morella rubra | reverse complement strand
TGGTGTTTTTGTTTATTCAGTGGGTGTTCTGATAATGTGATTTGGGGTTTCAGTTTTAAGAGCGCAATGGTTGGTGATTGTTGCAGTTTCGATTATGAGCAGGCAATCGAAACGGTAGTGATGGTTTTGAAGGAAGGTGGAATGGATGCGACGAAATTGGAAGGAGGGGCGCCTTCGAGAATTGCTGCTGCAAGATCTATTGTTGAAGCAGGAATTGCAGTGATCTGGCTGATTTGGTTGCGGCAATTCCTCAACCGTTGTCGGAGGTGCAGATTCAGATGCGCCAACCAAAAATCATAAACAGACAGAATTGCTTTCTCTTCTCCGCTGATGGAACCGGAATTTCCGGATTCCATTTCCGAAAATTCCGGTTCCATTCCGGAATGGAACCAGAATGAAATTTTAAGTTCCGGTGAGTACCGGAACCGTAATGGGCTATTCCGGTTCCATCCGTTCCGGTACTCACCTTTACTGACAAGAGGAAATCAAAAACAGCTAAGATTTTTGGGTTTAGAGATAAATCCAAGGAATCCTTGGCAAAAATATGTTGACAAGAAACATTATCAGCATAAGAACAAATGCACCAATTAATTTATATGAATTCCTTTGCAGCAGACTGCATTGCAAATGTTCCAATCAACTCTTGTCTGCTTTACAGTATAATGTTAAGTTTTGGAGCAACATTATGGTACAGTCTGCCGCTCTAAGTATAATCTGTCCAAAGCTGTTTCACTAAGAGAAAGAAAGAGACTATACGGGAAGTCAGGAACAAAGATAAGGAAGCAAGAAATTTCTCAGTTTTTGAGTTTTCAGGATGAGAGAAACCACAAAACCATATTTTCTCCAAATGCTTTCTATCTAGGTGTGATGCTTGGAATTACTCCACTATCAAGGTTGCTGCCAGATGCATCTGAAGACACAAAAGGATTCCAAGTAGAGGATGATGATGGTGGAGTCATAACTTTTCCACATCAGAGACCACGGGATCTGCCATTTTGATGTCAGACTCAGGCATCATATGCCATATATTTTCAAGTTCGCGGACCACCTCTGCCATTGAAGGTCGTGAATCTGGCTCGTCTTGGCAGCACTTGAGGGCCAAGGTCACAAATTTCGCCACGCATTCAGAAGAAAAGAACCCATTTGCCCATCGATAACCGAAAGATCACACCCGATGATCGCAACATTGACCTGAAATAACCAGGACCAAACTATCATATTAGCCAGGGATATGAAATGATCAAAATATTATGGGGACGCTTTTCTGGAAGTAGGTCTGAATCTAAACCTAGGAGATTAATGGTTAGACTGGCTTCCTGCAGGACAAAATGGATTACAGAACAACTTTCATTCCTGCAACCTCATATACACTGGAACCGACCATATAGGCCTAGAAAGCAAAAAGTCTATAAGGTTCTTACCTCCCGATGTTTTTGCCATGTGAAATTGGATGCATCCCAGTCAAGAGTTCCAGAAAAACAACACCAAGACTATAAACATCACTTTTGTCCGTCAGTTTATGAGTTAAAAAGTACTCCGGATCTAGGTAACCCTGCAACGTAAATACACAGAATGAGAAGATCAAGAAACGGAATCAGCTACTTCTCTGCTACTAAAAGCCTTTCATCTAGTTTGAGTTTCATTGTTTTATTTTAGAAACAGAACAAATAAACACAAAATTGTTGTATATACCTATCTTTTAAATCCATGCATTGGTTATAATTCGATTTTCAAATATCAACTGTAAGAGTCTTACCGGTGTCCCCTTCACAACTGTGGACACATGAGCAGGCACAGTCCCATCAATATCTGGAACTGGGGCAAGTCGCGAAAGTCCAAAATCAGCAACTTTTGCTATATAATTAGAGTCCAGTAATATGTTGGTGGCCTTGATATCTCGGTGAAATATTGGAGGATTAGCTTCCGTATGAAGGTATAGGATTCCCTTAGCTGATGCAAGGGCAATCCTCAATCTCATAGCAAAACTCAGAGGTTCTTTAGACTTACCTGTTTTATGACATACATGAACCATCAATAAGCTCATTAGTACTGAATGTAGAATTTGAAAGCAAAATTGTTCTGGTTAGCTCCTAAAGAAAAAGAGGGAAGGGATGGGGGGTGGGGGGCGAGGGGCGGAAGTACTGTTGCCCTTCTCTCACACATCTAACTTGCATTCATCTGGTCAAGAATACTCAGAAAAGTAGGGGATCATGAAAGGAAAAGCTAAAGGATGAATATAAGGCTTACCAGAAAGGTGATCCCTCAGAGTACCATTTGACATAAACTCATAGATCAACATCTGCATGCACAACAACAACAACACATGAAGCTTTTCCCTAGTAACTAACTTAATTATGAAGCACTTCTATATGCTTCTACATCCTGCAACTCTGAGGTTCATATTAATTCCACCTTAATTTTTTTTCTCTTAAGCTTCCAAAATCTTTCAGTCTCTATAGCATACTAACTAAGTTGACAGGAATCAGCTCCTCATCGATTCAGCAACAAGATTGATAGATAATCAAATTATAACTTCTATAGATTCAGAAAAGAGAAGAAAAAGCACCTGTTCACCTTCTTCATCACAGTATCCAATCAAAGAGACAAGGTTTCGATGATGTAACCTTGACAACAATTGTATCTCCGTTAAGAACTCCTTCTCACCCTGTAAGGATCCCTCTTGTGCACGTTTTATGGCCACAACTGTACCGTCAGCCAGAATGCCTCTGTAAACCTTTCCATACCCTCCTTGGCCAACCTGAGCGGAACTGTCGAAATTGTTTGTAGCCATAGCCATTTCTCCATAAGTGAAAGCCTTCACACCGTCAATTCTCATGGAGGCCTTAGATGCTGCATTTAAGATTCAGTTCCAATGATAAGAACGAAAGCATAGTAATAGATGCTGCATGTAAAATGCCACGCCCATTTTTCGTAGAGTTTATGACTTGAAGTCTAAATACAGGATAAGCGCAATGCACAAAAGAAAATTTGCAAGCTTGTTAAAGTGCCAATTCGTAGGCAATGTGAAAACCCAATCGCTATGATCACAAATATCCTAACATATTTCCAGCAAAAGAACAGATGGAGGTGCTGAATTCGTAGCTGATTAACATGGATTCTTCAGAATCCTTTTTACAACTTGCCAAGATCCAGTGAGCACTATGTCAGAAATAAACCCATTCACGGGCAAAAGGACCTTGTCTGAAAGTTGATTGACTTCTCATCTTCTTGGGCTGCATACTCAATTCAAAATAATCCTCCTTATAGCACAATCTTATCAAAATCAATCACAAGAAGATAACAAGCCAATTTTCTCATAAATTTCATTTTGAATGGCAATTCAATCCTTGTCCAGGTAATTGTTAATACACTTGTTGTTGCAGTACATATGTACAATGACAATGGAAGAGGACCTCTAAACATTAGACAAAACATGTAAAAGCTAAGTTCAGAAACATCTGCGATATGGCATGTTGTCCTTCATACTATGACTGGATTAAATTAACCACACTGATATATGAGGTCTCCAAACACCACTCCATATTCGATTCTGTTTCATGGAATTTCGATATATTACTTTATGAACAGATTTACGTGAACCAAAGGGGAACATATATCCTACATCTTTTCTATCGTAATTCAATAAAAAATCAATGGCCACAAACCTGAAGAACTTCACAGACCATATCAACTGGACAACTCACATTTTGCACAATACTTGTACACAAATGAGGAAACTGGTGGGGCAAGCTTATATGTGCACAATAATATCAAGCATTGAGACATCTTTTGTCACAGCCAGACAACTAAACATAAACCACTAAGATGCTCCATGACGCTGAACTAACCATACGCCCATTTTATAGGGTATGAAGATATTTGGCCAAGCTTTGCCATTCTGGCTGGTTGAGCTTGTTCAGGTATTGTCAGTGCGGTCAAGTCAACCAAAATTCAGCTAGCCTAAATAGTTAACAGATATGTGTGGATTACCAGAATGTTTTACTTAGTACACCTACATACACATACATCACACACACACATGTATATTGCACTTACAAGTCAACAATATTGCTAACATAGTGGCTCACTCGAAGTTCTGCTACTTAAAGATACTTTTGAGTAAATACGCAACCAAATCTCATGGTATTTGAGACCAGGTAGAGGCCTTCATGCCTCAGGCTGAGCATGGAAAGGCTTCAGCCTGGGCTGATAGAAATAATCAGAAGAGTAGAATTAGAAACAATCATATGGACAGGGAAGAATCGTATCTTCTTAATATCAGTAACATAAAATACTCACGATGGCGTCTTCTTGAAACTGCACGGTGGTTTCTCTTATACATTCTCAATGTCAGAAGAGAAGCAACTATGGACAATACAATTGCACCTGCAATGGCCCCCAATATTATGCCTGCCAATGCTCCTTTGCTTAAAGCGGACCTTGAAGGGAGGGGACCCTCTGTGACATTTTAGGGAAAGCTATGATCATAAACAAAATCAAAACCAAATAGAAGCTATCCAATAATATTCAACTCATACAAATACATGAAAGGAGGTAAGATATGATTGAACAATAGTCCTATGCATGGGGTCAAGTAAAGAAAAACATAAGGTCTGAATTTGAAGCTTCCTTCTTGATCAATATTGAAAAGGAGTTAATTGCCTAGATAATAAAAGCTCGTCTTGAAATGAACATAGCATCTCTTTGGTGAAGGGATTGAACTGCCGGGATAAAGCCTATCTTCACACGATTTGGCAGCGAAAAAAAATGTTACCTTCACCTAAATGTGCCACTCACAGACACATGTTGCACAAAATGACAAGAATAGGCAAGCTTTGTATGAACACAGAAACAAGTCTGCATGCCACAACTCACCCAGAAGGATTTGAAGATAGAGGTCAACATAATTTGAAAAAAAAGGATTTGCATGTAAAGGTCAAATGAATTAAACAAAATTGTTATCCATTCTTCAACTGATTGATAAGCATCAATTCCAAACTTCAGACATATTTATCTTGCATAATATATTGGAGAAGTGTTTAGAGACAAACCATCTTTGTAAACATCTAGTAGTGTGAAGTTCAAAACTTCATAAGGTCCAAATACGTCTGGATCATAAATTTTCCATGATATGAACCTACGCATGATTCGCTGAACCTCACTCCCATTGAAAACATGAGTATTGTTGATATTAACATCATATACAGGAAAAAGCTTCAAGTACATTCCCAATCGAGGTCCTTTTTCCCATGCATAGGATTCAATGTACAGCTGATAAAGAAATAACTCAAGAGTAGATGTCAGGAACTTCTCTAATGTATCTTTGTATGGGCGAAAATCTCTGAATCCAGGACTTTTCAACCGATATCCAACAAGCAGAGGAGCATAACAAACACAAGGTTCAGGAGATGTAGGGGAATATTCATATTGGGGTGGGCATGCATCAGATGGACAAGAAGTGGTATTTGTTGAACTCTGAAGATTATTTTCATCCCCAGTTGAAGATCCGCAGAAATGGACTAGGTTAGTGTTCGAGCATAGCGGATTCCCTTGAAGCCTGAAAATATAACAACCAAAATGAGTGGCATGATCATAACATCAATGTGCTATGTCTGTCACAGCTCATAAGACTAGAGCTAAAAAAGAGCAGATAACAGACTCTGTTACCAAGTAGTGACAATAGTTTAAAGATACTTGCTCACACATGAAGTTCAATATGAAACAAATAGAGAACCAAGTATGGTAGCAAACCAGACAGTGACATTTGGAGGAAGACTACTACTGCCAGTAATACTTGAGAGCTTATTATTCTGCAAGTTCCTGCAATATCAAAGAGCCACACACAATAGCTCAGAAAATCCAGTATGAGATCCTTGCAAACTTAGAAAAGTCAACCTAGGAGGTTACAGCTTTGAATTTTACAAAGGACACACCATAATCAGAAAAAAGAAGCAACTTTATCTAGTGCAACTACAGAGAGAAGATTTATGAGAGTATGAATATGCGTAAGCACTGAATGAGAGACACTTTTAACCAATAGAAATTGTGACATCATTGATCAGGTCTTACACTATAAGACTTCCAATTTGAGACGAATTCCCATTTTGCCAAATGCTGGATGGAACGGAGCCACTCAATATATTGTTTGCAATTGACCTGCCATGGGTAATAATTTTTACCAAATAAATACATTTCTTTTATCAGCAATTTGAAACTGGCTAATAATAGCTACTAAATAAAAATTGTAACTGTTGAGAAAAGCATGGAGTAATTTACGACATCATTGAATAATTGAATCACGACACAAAAGGAGGAAACAGCAGCGGAGACTACTCACAGTCTTTGAAGATGAGGAAGACCCGAAAAGTTGGTGGGAACTGTTCCACTGAGATTGTTGTTGGATAAATAGCTGCTCATATTAATCAAATAATAGCTTTCAGAAGTCAAGCAAATTGCTAGACGTAATTATCTTTGGAAGAGGAAAGACAGGTCTGTGAATATTTTCTAATGTCCGAAGCTGAAGGTGATCAAGAAGGAAAAACACAAACATCTAAATGACAACATCTGAGAAGATGGAGAATCTTACATAGCTGTGATATTCTCAGAAAGTCTATCTGAAGGAATGGATCCATTTAACTTATTTGAGCTGAGGTCTCTGAAATTGATACAAAATAAAACACAGCATAAGTAGCTAGTGAATGTCTTTGACAGAGAAAATAGAAATTTGTTCATCCTGAAGCATATAGTTTGCTGATTTAAAAGCTCATAAGTTATCAGAAATGACTTAGGAAGGAAAGCAAAGTAAAGGACTTACAAATAATAAAGGTTTGGTATTCGGCTCAAATCAGGAATCGAACCTTGCAGGTTGCAGTTCCTAAGGCTCCTGGCAAAGCCAACCATAAAACAAACTGTCAATCTTGACATGGACATGGTAATGTGCGTGCTTCTTGATTCCATCTTGCAACCATTTAAAGCCTCTATGAACATTAGAGCTTTGTGACAGCTGATAAAGATGATGTAGCTCCTTCACAACTAGAGCAGATTACATCCACAGAAAAACCTAACTTGTTCAGTTTGCCAGTGGTTTTGATGTTAAAAAAATTGATGCGAATACCTATACTACCTTAGTTGGCCTAAGCAACTCCACATCTTAGTTGAGTAACATTCTCACGAGAATATCATTCTGCCTATCTTAAACTATCTTTAATTTGTTCGTATTTTCGAACCATGCTTCAGTTTTGTACTTCAGGGGAGAAAAAAGATCTTCTTTACTCATTTGGTTAAAAGAATAAACAAAAGCTTTAAGCTTCACACCTCAAGGTCAGCACCTTGATGTGCCTTTACCTTTGAAACCTAGTTGCAAGCAAAGCATAAAGGATGCACTTACAACTTCAGCAATTTAGACATCTTGCTATAAGAAGCTGGAATAGTAGTCCCATTAAAGTTATTGTTATCAAGCTGACTGCAAAACAAAAAATTTGAAAGCATTAAGAAACTTGGAAAACGAGTACTTAAGTGCTGTAAAACTGTAGGAAAACGGAATTTAGATCATCATAACCTCTCTAAACTTGAAAGGAAAAGAACAAAAAAAAAAATTATATAGTTTAGACATGTTCACACTTGTGTGATAAACACTCATTTGTATAGGTTCCAGGATAGTATAAATCATACAGTATCAGTAAACTTGGCATTTCGGATAACTCTGATGGAAGATGCCCCGTTAAGTTGTTGTTATCAAGAAGCCTGCAGATGCAGAGTGGATGATGGTCAGTGATCCCACTGATTGTACTGACAGTGACTTGTGATGAAATGCAAAAGAGAATGACAAATTACCAACTTACAAGTGAACAAGCCTTGGTAATCTGGATAGTTCACGCGGGATTTGCCCACTAATTGAATTGTTATTCATGTGACTGCTCACGAGGGCAAAACGGAAAGTGGAAAACAAATAATGAAAAATAAATAAAAGAGAAGTATGAGGCTTAATCATCATAGAAGTGACTTTATTCAATAGCACCAAAACACACTTACAAGTGCATTGCGCTTTTTAAGTTTGAAAATGATGCAGGTATTGGTCCTGATATGTGATTCTGGTCAATCTGTAGTCTGTTCAAGTTTGAAAGATAACCAAGCTCTTCCGGTAAGGGACCTGTTAATTGGTTTCCATTTAGAAGCCTGTAAACACAGATATGTTACATTCGAATCTAAGAAAGCAAATGAACCGTAGCTCTGCAATATTAGAATACGAAGCATTTTTTTAACCAACATATAGAATAGATATTTCCAACATAAGGACTATCTCCTACATTGTTTACAATTTAAAAGCCATAAGATGCCTTCTTAATGGTATAAGCATGTGATCATCATATAACAATACTCAGTACCTAACCTATCCAGCAGAAAAAGAGATCATCAACTCACAAGAGTTCCAAGGGCATAATGTAGCCTATCTCCTTTGGAATGCTCCCATTTATGTTGTTCCACATGAAATCCCTTTAACACAGTAGACAGAGGAAAATATATCAGTAAGATACATAAACTAAATGCCACCACGGGGTGGACAAGAACAATGTTCCAGAGTATTGACTGAAAGAGATATCTAAGAATTGTGATTCTGATAAGGATGTTTATTGCACAAATAGCAGCTTTCAGATGCGCTTTGCCTTACAATATCGTCAAATTTGATAAGCGGCCAAGCTCTGGTGATAAACTTCCAGATAGATTCATATTTAGGAGGAGCCTGCAGAGATAAGGCCCATATGAAAATTATTTAACTGCCAATGAGAGCTCTTCAATTATTTAACTGCCGTGTCTTACATTTGAACTTTCGACTGGCAAAAATCTTATGTGATATTTAGGCATAAGATAAGAATTAACTACTAACTAATTTTTCTGAACAAATGAAAAGACTGTGAACATTGATTTCCAGATTCATTAAGACATGTTGGTGATCTTTCTAGCAAAACCCTAACATGTGTGTAATAGATCCAATAGTGATGAAATGAATATAGCCACCACAATCTTAAATGAACTACGGAACAAATAAAGTTTGTTCCCAGGCACCAACTAGAATGTGGAAGTGGAATAATAAACTGGTGATGCAAGGGGGCCAAAAGAGATAAAGAAAGATTAAGGGAATATGTACTCATAATGCCTCCTGATACAATCAAACATGATAGGCTCAAGAGAAGAACCGGTTTTCTTTTTCTTATCCATACCATATACATGTTCCTCTTTCTCATTCCAATCTTTTCTAACAGCTAACTTCCCCTTCTCAACCATATGTTCTTGTTCTGAAAACACATCTTCCTATTCCATCTTTTCTCAGATCTTCTTTAATGGAAGAAATAGAAGCTTGAGAAGGAATGCCAAAACCTAGTTCACTCACTGAGCCTTTTTGCATCTATAGCTGAATTGTTAAAGCGCCCAACCTATACCAACCTAATAAAGAGGTCAATTCCTAGCTTTGATTCCTGCTGGATGCGCTAGGAACATTCAGATCATTGCTGCCACGGATTTTATACAATATACATATAGCTCACCCTTATAGCTTATGGGGCACTATTCTTGCTCAACACTCTTACAACACAAAAATCAGGGAAGGTTAAGAAACGTACAATTGTTGAACATGTAGATATCCATCATGTACTGCCGTATTGTAGCACACAATCCCCGTCCAATTTGATGTACATGGGTCGCCTTGATTCCAATTATTCAGATTCTTTTTGGGATCTATCAAACTTCTCTTGATGGCCTGCAATGCCGTCACTGCAAACTAATACAGATGTTATTCATCATTCCATTAACATTCTAAGAAGACCCAAGTTGAAGCATTTACACACGCGTAATATCTACAGCCCACTATATGCAACAGTACAACACCAATTCACTTCCCAGGTTGAGGGAGGAATATTCGATATGCCAAGTTACCACAAAACACTTGTTATAGGATTCATTTACAAATAAAGCACGCCTCCATGTGCAGCGTAAGAAGTCAAGACATCAGACAAGTATACTCTCAAGAACATATTGCAAAATAAGCTTACGAATTAGCAAAAATTAAAAACTTAGTGAGGGAGAGACAGAGAGAGGGAAGAAAAAAGTAAACTAAGAAAAATCACCTTCTATGGGGTTGGTGATGGGATTCCGTGCTCCAACGAGAAGTGAAGACCAACACAGCCATGCTACAATAAGTAATTCATACTTCCCAGCTCCTGGCCGATACATCTCGACAACTCAAAAGACAGCACAACCCTCAAATTCTTTGCGCACTCAACACTGGGAACTGATGTAATATCCAAGAACGCCACCTGATGAAAAGAAGTAATAATCAGAACAGAGCGTCCTAATTCCAAAGTAGCTCAATTTATCTGGAGAAAAATAAAGAGTAGGTTTGACCACTTGGGGAAAAAAAACGAACGAAAACACACTTAAATTCAAGCATAGCAATGGAAAAGCTCCAACTAATGGGCAACAAAACAAACGAAATTGAACAAAGATTCCGGTCCCATACAGCTTGCAAATAAACAAACAAACCAAACTGCGAGAAAAGTATACGGTCGAAAAATATTAACTGGGGGAGATTGGGCTATAGAAATAAGTGGTATATAATTGAGCAACCGTGTGAAAGGTTGTATCTTTCTGATCAGGAGGTCGCGAGGCCTGCCAATGAATATGTTGCTGATGCAGACGATGTCCATCTTTTTTGTCTCTGAAAGTGAGCTTAGCTATGTTGACTTTTTCTCGAAGGTTGGTTGATTCGGAGGATTTAAAAACTGTTAATGATATTTAATTCCCAATCACGACAGCCACCGTATCTGCTTCGGAGATCTGGCCAAAGTACGCATGACGAGAGCATGTGAAGGCCAAGAGAATATCTTTGCCTTAATGGGAGAATGATGACCCAGTCAAAAACACGAGGATACGGCCTGCATTAAAAGCTTTAAGGACGACAATATAAAGCCTGACTGCCAGTGGGGGGTCCAAAACGTGCAACAAGCTCTTCCCTTGCGAGATGGACCTCAACATGTTGAATTGTGAAGTACAGATAATTCCCCTTGCAAGTTGCTGGCATGAAAAATCAAACGGCTATTTCGAAGTCAATTGTCGAACTGGTAGGTGGAGGGGAAAACAATTTGTCGCCACCCAACGAGGTTTCATTGGCTGTTGCACCCTACGGAGACTTCGCACTGGTCAATGGATTACGTCTACGCCGAATGGATTAAAGAAATTCTGGCTCCTTAAGACCCAAGTGCTAATTAATCACGCCTACATTAACAGACAACGTCGGACTAGTTCATGTCAGTACCTCAAAAACACAGCGAACATCCAAAGTTGTCACCCTAATCCAATCTATATTTGTCGTTACAAATTCAATCTATTATGTCGAATCTCAGTGAGATTATCATTTGTTAAGCGTACAATTCGAAAAATTACACTTCACTATTCTAAAGTAATTTCTTTTATTTGCAATTTGTTTCTCAAGCTCCACCCCTTGGTAATTAACGCCTCAAACTCTCAATTTTTTTTACGATTCACTCCCAAATGAAAAATCTAACCATTAAAATCCTACTGCTTTTAAATGGCCAGATCTTCCATTGGGTAAATTACAAAAATGTAATACTTTGAAAGAGGAAATGGTTTTATTTTTTAAGAAAAAGAGGTCCTTAAAAATGGACCATTATGAAATCATGCCTAAAACCCTAAATCTTACTATTTAAATGCAGAAATTCTACGTGACGTGGGAACTACCAAAATATAATAGGACTACAGTAATTCAAACTGTCATCAAGAGCAAGCACTAGATCCTAAAGACAGTTCGCACACCACTAAGCCACCACTTCTAGTAAGTGCAGAGGCAATGATTAAGAGTAATACTTAAGGGACAAATTACAAATGAGATAATAGTTTAAGGTGGTAAAATAAAAATTCCGGGCCAATTTCATCAGCCGTTCTTTTTATTTTTTATTTTTATGTTGTTGTAGAAGGTCCTTCCTTTTCTTTTAGCTGGAACCTACCTATGTAACCACTGCATTATTGTTAAGAACCACTAATGATGATTTCACACGCGTATACGAAGCAGAATATCAAAATTAGTTTTTCAATCAAATAACGGATCCAGGACTGACACTGTCCGCTTGCATCAAACCGCATAACACATGCCCATAAGCGAAGGCTATGTTTGGCAAGCACAAAAATCTCTCTACACCTATCTTTTTTTAAAAAAATAATTTTTTACAAACTCCAACACCTTCCTATATATATATATATACAAAAAAAATCCATCAAATAATCTCTCATATTTATTCACAAACGTCAACACAATTTTCAGAAAAAAAAAAAATTTCTACCAAATCATCTTTTTTACAAATCCCAATAAAATCTACACAGGCTCTTGAAGCAATAAGCATATAAACATACGCTAGTATAACAGGATTATGTTCACTTGTCCCCTTGTCCATAGGGACCTCTTGGCATACAACCGAAACGACTCCCGCTATTAGTCCGAGGTTCTTGACAAATGAATGGTGATTGAAACTGTCCGCCCGTTCCAAGCAATTGTACTTTACTCTTAACACTGTTTATTTTGAAATATAAGCCTGGATACAGTAAGATAATTCTACTAGATTTTGTTTTTCTCACAAGGAAGTCCTGATACCATCATCCTCTGCCCTAACTTTTACATCTCCAAAACAACTTTAATGAAAAGAATGAGCGACTATGTACAAAATAGGAAACATAAAGGAAATTTCCCAGTTCAAAATCGCAGGATATTGGTAAACTCAACCGTTTTTTTTTTTTCTTGGGGGGGAAGCTTTCTATCTAGGCATGATGGTTGGAATGACACCACTATCAAGGTTGCTGCCAGATGCATCTGAAGACACAAAAGGATTCTTCAAAGTAGAGGATGATGATGGTGAAGTCATAACTTTTTCCACATCAGAGACCACGGGATCTGCCATTTTGATGTCAGACTCAGGCATCATATGCCATATATTTTCAAGTTCGCGGACCACCTCCGCCATTGAAGGTCGTGAATCTGGCTCGTCTTGGCAGCACTTGAGGGCCAAGGTCACAAATTTCGCCACGCATTCAGAAGGATATGATCCCATTCGCCCATCAATAACAGAAAAGATCTTACCAGATTGATGCGAAATATTAACCTGGAAAGGATGAAAACTAAAAATGATTACAAGGCCCCATATTGAACATAATTTCAGCCAGCTTATCTAAAGGATCAGATAGTATGAACATTATGATAAAGATCTTGGATTGTAAAAACACCACTCACTGCAAGCAAGGAGTTATGATTCAGCTTGCCTTTATGAGTATCATTGTTATTTGGGAAGTATGCAGTTTTTTTTTTTAATCCAATAGACAAGAGAGTACGGATTTTAGAAGGGACTTCAATGTCTCTAATTACTTATTGAAGCTGAAACTGAAAATTGCAAAGGAAGAATCTCTCTCTTGACTGTTTAGACCTTCTATAAAATAGCGTATGGCAAGAGAGAAAGGACTTTTACGCCTGTAGAACAAAATGAAATACAGAACAACTTTCTTTTCCTGTCGAACCTAATAACACCAAGCCGACGTAAAAGTCTAGAAGGTTTTACCTCTCTCACGATGTTTTTGCCATGTGAAATTGGATGCATCCCAGTCAAGAGTTCCAGAAAAACAACACCAAGACTATAAACATCACTTTTGTCCGTCAGTTTATGAGTTAAAAAGTACTCCGGATCTAGGTAACCCTGCAAGGTAAATACACAGAATGAGAAGATCAAGAACGGAATCAGCTACTTCTCTGCTACTAAGCCTATTTCATCTAGTTTGAGTTTCATTGTTTTATTTTAGAAACAGAACAAATAAACACAAAATTGTTGTATATACCTATCTTTTAAATCCATGCATTGGTTATAATTCGATTTTCAAATATCAACTGTAAGAGTCTTACCGGTGTCCCCTTCACAACTGTGGACACATGAGCAGGCACAGTCCCATCAATATCTGGAACTGGGGCAAGTCGCGAAAGTCCAAAATCAGCAACTTTTGCTATATAATTAGAGTCCAGTAATATGTTGGTGGCCTTGATATCTCGGTGAAATATTGGAGGATTAGCTTCCGTATGAAGGTATAGGATTCCCTTAGCTGATGCAAGGGCAATCCTCAATCTCATAGCAAAACTCAGAGGTTCTTTAGAGTTACCTGTTTTATGACATACATGAACCATCAATAAGCTCATTAGTACTGAATGTAGAATTTGGAAAGCAAAATTGTTCTGGTTAGCTCCTAAAGAAAAAGAGGGAAGGGATGGGGGGTGGGGGGCGAGGGGCGGAAGTGTACTGTTGCCACTTCTATATCACACATCTAACTTGCATTCATCTGCTGTCAAGAATACTCAGAAAAGTAGATAGGGATTGATGAAAGGAAAAGCTAAAGGATGAATATAAGGCGTACCAGAAAGGTGATCCCTCAGAGAACCATTTGACATAAACTCATAGATCAACATCTGCATACACAACAGTACTCACATGAAGCTTCTCCCAAGAAATTCCGCGCATTTTCAACAACAAAGAGAGAGAGAAAAAATAGTCCTTTTGTAATGAAAGAAAACAATTGTGCAGAAGAAAAGTAGAGCACACAAAAAGGAAAAGAACTGTATTCTTTGGGGAATGAGAGATTAACATTTGTTATGAACTTTAGAATAAAATGATGGTTAATTATGAAGCACTCTGCATATGCTTCTACATCCTGCACCTCATGTGTAATGTCTCTAGAATGAGTGATATCATTCAGGGCAGCTATATTCATGGTTTTCACCTGTCATTTGTCCTTTTCTCTTTAACGCTTCCAAAATCTTTCAGTCTCTATAGCATCTACTAACTAAATTGATAGGAATCAGCTCCTCATCGATTCAGCAACAGGATTGATAGATAATCAAATTATAACTTCTATAGATTCAGGAAAAGAGAAGAAAAAGCACCTGTTCACCTTCTTCATCACAGTATCCAATCAAAGAGACAAGGTTTCGATGATGTAACCTTGACAACAATTGTATCTCCGTTAAGAACTCCTTCTCACCCTGTAAGGATCCCTCTGTGCACGTTTTATGGCCACAACTGTACCGTCAGCCAGAATGCCTCTGTAAACCTTTCCATACCCTCCTTGGCCAACCTGAGCGGAACTGTCGAAATTGTTTGTAGCCATAGCCATTTCTCCATAACTGAAATCTTTCACACCATCAATTTTCATGGAGGCCTTAGAAACTGCATGGGAAATACATTTCCAATCTTAAAAATGAAACCACAGCAATAAACATTGCATATAAAGATGCTTCCCCTATGTGTTTCAAGAATTAGATCCTTATGCATTGAACTTTTCATTCATACTTCCATGTTTTTGGTATGTCGCATACAACTCTAAATACAGGGATGATGACATTGTTACAGAAGAAACTACACAAGCATGTTACAGGTCTTCAAACTTGTAAATGTAGTTCAAGTGAAGATTCCTACGCAAAGTAAGAAGCCTATAACTGGGTAGAATCGTAAGTAAGAACCCCATTTATATGACCTCACAGTGTCCTGCTAGAAGCAGAATAAGATGCTGAGCTTGAAGCTGATTAACATGCATTGGATTCTTCAAGATCATTCCTAGGACTAGAGAAGATACTTCAACTTCACATGTAAACAATGATCTCATTCATTGGTAAAGGACCATGTCAA
Organism: Morella rubra; assembly: GCA_003952965.2. NCBI lineage: Eukaryota > Viridiplantae > Streptophyta > Magnoliopsida > Fagales > Myricaceae > Morella > Morella rubra. The sequence goes on along the minus strand of RXIC02000101.1, from coordinate 23,171 downwards.
AAGCTGATGAAACACGAGGGCTACCTACAGAAGGTTCTTTATGTAGTGTTTTTTTTTTTTAATTCTATAAACATTGTGTCTAGATGGAATTTATATCAGATCTAACTCCAACATTAACCCCATGAGATTCTATTCCCACATATCATTTGTAGAACAACTTTCAGTAAAACAGGAGGAAAAACATTCCATTGTACATCTCTTTCGATAATCCAATGAACAATAACGCCTGTAAAACCAAACAAATTCGCAACCATACCAATAAGAATACGTTGTACAACTTTGCTCACCAATTTAACAAAGAAGAAACTTATGGGCAAGCTCCTTATTGTACCAACTAATAATCAAGCATCGAAACATGTAGCTTGAATCCCATGTATAGTGTTGAAACATATTTGGCCAAGCTTTATTTTACCTCTCGCTGGCTGAGATCAGGCTGTGCTAAAGTCAGCTGAATTTACTCTAGCCCAAACCGTTCTAATATATTTGTTTAGTTTATCATGTTGCACGTGTGTATTGCATCTTATAAGTCAACAACACTGTCAGCTTAGTGGCTAACTGGTTGTTGTTCATCTCAGAGATGATTTGAGACAATATGTAGCTCAAACAATTGAGGTACTTTTTTGGGCAGTTTCTTATCTCTTAACGATGTTTCCATTCCCGGGCAAGTCCAAACTTGGCTCAAACTTCCCCAACAACATTAGCTGAGAAAGTGCTAAGATATTGAACATTCTGGGCCTTTGGACCTTGGGCTGAGCTACGAGAAGAATCAACCTGGCCCAACTGACAGGCCAAACCGTATGCAGAAGAGAAACAGATATAAGCAAATTGAGAAATCATCGAAAATTTACTCTAAAATCCTCACACCATAAACAAAGATACTCACGACGACGAGATTTCGATACTGCTTGGTAGTTCTTCATTCTCCCTCTCAATATCAGAAGAGAAACAACTGCTGACAATGCAACTGCACCTGCAATGGCCCCCAGTACTATTCCAGCCAATGCACCTTTGCTTAAACTAGAACTTGAAGAGGTGGAAATCACTGTGGAATGAGTGAAAACTATGAGCATAAACAATTTCAAAACTAATCCAACAATATCTTTTCATCTATGAGCACATGAAAGAAAGTAAGATATGACAAGAACAATTCATCTGTGTGGTCACGCTGTCAGTGTGTATAATGGTATAAGTTTGTAGCTGCCTTCTTGGTCAATATAGTATAACACCTAATTTTACTGAAAAATCAAAAGCATCTTGAGCTGAGCATTGCAGCTTTTCACTGATATGCCCGATCACAGTCGTGCAACTGTCTCTACTGTACCGCTTGACACAGCCTAAGGGTAGTGAAAGCATAGAACTGCATAGATAAAGCCTATCTTCAACAGGATTTGGCAGCAAAAGAAAAGGCTACCTCCGCTTAAATATGCCACTCGCAGACACACACCACCATGTCACTAGATTGACAAGAATAGGCTAGCATTATGCACACACAAACACCAGTAACAGAGGGTAATACCACATGCCTAAGCTTATCTTTTAAGTATGGATTATTTCAAGGGAAATACAAATGTAAAGCAGAGAGAAAAAGTTGAACATTCTCCAGTGGGTGAAAGAGCATCAATTCCAACTTCGAAAAAATTATCAGACAATGAGGGTTCTGGGACAAACCATCACTATAAACGCTCAGGAGAGTGAAGTTCAGAAGTTCATAAGGTCCAAAGATGTCACTATCAGGAATTTGCCAAGAGGTGAACATATTCATGATTCGCTTAACCTCACTCGTATTGAAGACAAAAGAGTCGTTGCTAGGTGCATTATATACTGGAAAAAGCTTCAAGAACATATTCAGTCGAGGCCCTTCTTCCCATGCAAATGAATCAAGGTTCAGCTGATTAAGGACTAAGTCAAGACCAGTAGTCAGGTACTCTTCAAACATAGATCGGTATGGGAGAAAATCTGAGAATCCAGGACTCTTCAACCGATATCCAACGAGCAGGGGGGCAGCACAGAAACAATGTACAGGAGATGTAGAGGAATATTGATAAGGGGGTGGGCATCCTGGACAATCAGAAGTGTTACTTGTTGAACTCCCACCGTTATTTTGGTCCTCACTCCCAGATCCACAGAACTGCACTAGGTTGGTGCTCGAGCATAAGGGATTCCCTTTAAGCCTAGAAGTCAACAACAAAATACGTTACAGGATCAGTCTATTAATCTGCTAAGTCTGTTCCACCCCACAACACTAAAAATAAAAGGAGCACATCAACACTTTTTTACCAAGTAGTCGCACGAATATGAAGATCAGAAGATGTATTTTATTTGCACAAAGTTGAACATGAAACAACTGGGACTTATAAACTGGGAACCAAGTATAGAAACAAACCAGACAGTGACATTTGGAGGTAGAGTGGTACTGTCTGTAATATTTGAAAGCTTATTATTCTGCAAATCCCTGCACCATCAAAGAGACACAAGCCATGGCTTAGAAAGTCAGTATGATCCTTTCAAATTTATCCTAGGTCAACCAGTGGTTTACAACTTTGAACATCACAAAGAAGCATGCGCATCAGAGCAACAAATCAATTTTATCTTGTACCAAAATTATACAAACAAGATGCTAGAGTGAGTGAGACTTTTAACCAAGGGAAATAGTGACATTGACATTCAGGTCTTACACTATAAGGCTTTCATTTCCATTCAAATTCCTGTTTTGCCAAATCGTGGCTGGAATAGAGCCACTCAATGAATTGTTCGCAATTGACCTGGCATGAGGAACAAGTTACCAAATTAATCCATCTGTTTAGAGCAAACTTTGAATTTATTGATTCATATGATCTAGTAACTCAAAAATCTAATTGTTAAGATAAGTGGACCTCGAATTCAGATAAATAGGAAGTAAGTTACCATAACAGGAAATCATAGAACGAAAGGCAAAAGGTTGAAAGAGCAAGTGGAGACTACTTACAACTTTTGAAGAACAGGAAGACCTGAAAAGTTGGTAGGAATTGTTCCAGTAAGGTTGTTGTTGGATAGATTGCTGAACGTATTGCACAAATAAGAGGTTTCAGAAGTCAAGGGAATTGTCACTGTAAACTATCTTTGAAAACTGAAAGATATGACTGCAGATATTTAAACATGTAGCTATTCAATTCAAAAGAAAATTACAAATGCAGATGACATGTCATCCAGAAGATGGAGAATCTTACATTGTCGTGATATTCTTTGAAAGCCTGTCTGGAGGTATGGATCCATTTAACTGATTGGAACTGAGGTCTCTGAAATTTATAGAATATGATATAAACAAAGTAGCCAGAAGAATCGTCTTTGACAAAGAAAAAAGAATTGGATACAGCTAATGCATTTATTTTTTTGATTACAAAGCTCATACTTTATAATCACAGAATGATTTAGAAAGCGAAGTAAAGTACAGTGACTTACAAATAACCAAGGTTTGGTATTTGGCTAAAATTGGGAATTTCTCCTTGCAAGTTGCAGTTTCTAAGACTCCTGGTAAAGCCAACCAAAAGAGAAATTATAATCTCTGAATACAGATGTGAATTTGCATACTTCTTGACTGCCATCTTACAAGCATATAAAGCTTCTAAGAACAAGAAAGGTTTACACTAGCTAATGGACATAATGTAGCTTTTAGAATTCGATCAAACCACCTAGAGACACACGGAATATGAAACGGAAAAAATTAATCATAGAAAAGGCTGTCTTGTTCAGTTGACCAAGGACTCCGATGTTTCAAAAGATGAATGAAAGGGCTTCATGCAACCGTAGTTGGCTCAAGCAACTCTACATCTCAGTTGTTCTTCTATTCCTTTCAATTGATGTTTGACTAATCTATTTGTTCTTCCCAACGAAACACCATTCTTCCTATTTTCTATTACTCTGATTTGTCTACCTTTTTCCTCTTTATTTCAGTTTTCATACATCAAAACTTCTACTATCATTTGGCCAAAAAATAAATAAAAACTTTCCACCTCACACCTCAAGGTTAGCACCTTGCTCTGCGTTTTCTTTTGATACAAACACAGGATGATAATATGCACTTACAACTTCAGCAACTTAGACATGTTGCTGTACGAAGCTGGAATTGTAGTCCCATCAAAGTGATTGTTATCAAGTTGACTGCAAAACCAAGAAATCAACAGCATTCAGAAAATTGACAAAAGAGTGCTCGAGTAGTATACACAGTAGGAAAAGGGAAATTTAGAAGTTATAACGTTCTTCAAGATGAGAAGCACAAGCAATTGAAAACAAGTTCATAACTTCAAACTCTAATGACATTGTGTGATCAACAGAAATATATTTACATTCCAGGGAACAGAAACCATACAGAATCAGTAAATTTGGCAGTTCGGAGAACTCCGGTGGAAGATACCCTGATAAGTTGTTATTATCAAGAAGGCTGCAGGTGCAGATTTGAAGACGGTCACTAATGTCATATATTCTACAGACAGATGACCTTCATTAAAAATACAAGAACTATGACCAATGACCGACTTACAAGTGAACCAGACTTGGTAATCTGAACAGCTCCCGTGGGATTTGCCCACTAATTGAATTGTTGTTCATATGACTGCTCAAAAGGGGGAAAATAAAAGGAAAAGAATAGGTAAAAGGAAAAAATGAAGTACAAGTGTTAGTCATTCTAGAACTGATTTTAGACAACAGAAAATTTGAAACAAACTTACAAGTGCTTCGTTTTGTTTAAATATGAAAATGATACAGGCAGCGGTCCTGATATGTTGTTCTGGTCAATCTGTATTCTGTCCAAGTTTGGAAGATAACCGAGCTCTTCAGGTAAGGGACCTGTTAATTGGTTTCCATTCAGAAGCCTGGAAACATAGAGTATTACAAACAGAATTAGATAGAAGGCAAATGTGCTACAGCTCTGCAGTATCAAAACACCTGGTAAACCTAATAAATATCAAGCAATGGGATCACTCACAAGGACTATCTCTTACATAAATTAGAAATCAAAAGTTTTCAACGCATGAAGTAGTAGCATATCTGCATATTTTTAATGGCAAAAGTACGTAATCATGCGATAACATTATTGGGTATCCAAAAACAAAAGCTGAATAAACTTACAAGAGTTCCAAAGAGGTAATATTGCCTATCTCCTTGGGTATACTCCCGCCTATGTTGTTCCACATAAAATCCCTTTAACAGAGTAGACAGAGAAAAGTACATCAGTGGGATCGGTAAACCAAATGCACCACAGAGAAGAGCACAACAATGCTACTGAATATCAACTGAAAGTGGTACCCAAAAACTTCCATTCAGATAAAAATGTCTGAAGCACAAAATGTAGCTTTCAGATATGCTTTGCCTTACAATATTGTCACGTTTGATAGACGGCCAAGCTCTGGAGATAAAACTCCTCCCAAATTCATTTTCAATAGTAGCCTGCAGAGAAAAGGTCCACATGAAATTATTCGAGCACCAATGCTAGTTCGTCAATGGAATAGCCCATGCATTTGAGAGCACCAAGTTTTATAAAAGCTAGATAATAGCCTATTTGAAATGTTTCCATTTAGGCATGAGATAATCACTGAGTCAGTGGGTAATGAATTCAATAACAATGGATTAGTTATCATTTTCTGGATAAATGAAAAGATCATGATGATAGATTTTAAGAACATTAAGACATGATGGTGTTGCTTTCTGGAAAAAGTGAGGAACATGTGGCCTATAGATCCTACCCCAGTAAATTGAACATTCCTACCATTTCCTTTAATCTGCACTGCACAAGAGAACCAAGGAAATTTGTTTGCTGGCAGGAATTACTATGAGTAGATATAGATGTGGAATAATATAGTTCTCATCATGTGCAAGGGGATGAAAGACGTAACATTATTCACGTAGATAGTCTACCCTGATACAAATAAATAATAGGAGAGGAAAAAACCATACAATTGTTGAACATGTAGATATCCATCATATAGTGTCCTGTTGAAGCACACCACACCGGTCCAATTTGATGTACACGGATCTCCTCGATTCCAACTACTCAGATTCTTATTGGGATCAACCAAACTTTTCTTGATGGCCCGTAATGCCGTCACTGCAAATTAATACAAATGTTAATCATCATGTTGTCAACGTGAAAATTTTGAAACCCCATAGGCTTTGCTGGTCCTTCTGTTTTCAGCGTTATTCAAAAACTATACACCAAAAGTGTTAGTAAAGACAAGTTTGAGCATACAAACTCAAATAACATCTGCAGCTCAACTATATGCTACATTATTCACCTCCCATTTGGGGTAAGGGAATATTGAAATGCTAAGTTAGCAGACAATTACTTAATATAGGAGTCATATAGATACAACACGCCTCCATGCACAGGGTGATATCTCTAAACAAGCATTCCCTCAAGGGGATATTCCAGAAGAAAAGGAGAAAATAAAAGGGAGAAGGCAACATCACCTTCCACCGGGTGGTAACGCCCACTGCTCCAATAAGCAGTGAGGACCAACACAACCACGCAACAAAAAATATTCCATACGTCCAAGCTGCTAACTGAGACATTCCAATAGGGCATAGAAGGCCAGAACTCTCAAACTTCTCCTAGTGCCCAACAGCGGGAATCGGAGTACTCCGCCTGATAACAGGACGTGAATCAGGACTTCCAAATCAGCTGAACTAATTCGAAGGAAAAGGAAATAGTAGCTCTTCTAACACTGGTTCCTTAATGAAATAATCAAACAAGTTTCAAATTCAAGTACAACAACTAAAAAGGCCCAACTACTAGGCAACAAAACAAAGAAAAGAATAACTCAAATTCTTCGACCGTACAGCTTGAGAAGAAACAAACCCACCAAACTGCAAGCAAAAGGGAGAAGCCCTTACTATAGGAGAATTTATATATAGTTGATAGTCGTATTAGAATGACGGGAGCAAAAACGTTCTGCTATAGACGGCTGGATATTAACCCGGGGGCAGTTTGAGCAGGCATTAAAGAAAGAGCTGAAATTGACTACCTCGTGAAAGGTGGGATCTTTCTGACCAGGTCCCCATTGCGAATGCTCAAGCATTTGATTGCTGATGCAGATGGTAGGCATCTTTTTCACTCGCTGAATAAAAATAATGCGTGTAGATTAGTATTTCTGACTCTGGGCTTGAGGATGTTGACTTCTATGGAAGAGTGGTTGCGAAGATGATTCATTACAATGCAACCTGCTCCATGACCATAATACGATGACAACAGGAAAAGGAACCTGTGTTTTGGAGCATTAGCCAAACATACCCAATGAGGTACGAGGCTTCACACTTGCACGGAAAGCAAAAAAAAAAAATTTGCTGTTTGACTTTCACAAAAGTCCGAAAGATCAAAACTGAAACAAAGACAAGACACTAGTCTCAGGATGCTACATATGAAACTTGGCCACCCAAAAACAAAAAAGGAAATTGGAGTTATGTGAACCGACTGCCGCAGTTGAATGATTTCAGACCAAATGGGAACACAATTTAATGCGGTTGGTTTCGGAGCAACAGTAATAACAATAATCTGGTACACCCAAAAAATGTCGTTCTCAGCGAACAAGATACGTACCAACACTTTCAAGGACTAAAGAGATTTTGAGGCAAGACAGCCCAGCCGGTGTTGGTGGAGTGCTAGCCAGAGGCGAGACTGTTATTCCCAATGACTGTGTCTAGATTGGACTAGGATTTAGCTAGCTAGGACTCCCCTCCTCCTTCCCACACAACGTGTTTTTAGAGGACTAGATTTAGCTTCGAATTTTCCTCCTTCACAACGTGTTTTTAAGCATAATTACATCCAACTAGATAGGGTTCAGCTTAATTTTGGAAGGGACTAAAATAAGACTCAACCTTAAGCTCAAGGACTGCCGGAGGACAAATTGAACTCTAAAGATTGAATCTCGGAAAAGTTTAAATCTTAAAGACTGATGGACTAATTAAGCCAAAAAGACAACAAAAACTCGTCGATGCTAATGAAGTTCTATAGATACTCTTCTCTCAAATCCTCAAAACCCCAATCTCTTTTCAGTAGTAACCTAACGGGCATTCTTGTCTAGTCCTCTTAATCAATTACCTATTATTTTGCTTTATTATATAAAAACTATATATTACTTACCAAGTTGACCCGGAAGAATTGTTAGTTTGAAGAAATTAGTTGGCCTAAACACCGTAAATGTGAACGGAGAAAGAGCTCGACATGATGAGAACATATATTAGGTGACGATGGGGGAGAAAAGTAGTTCAAACGTTTAATCGTCAGAATCGAATTATAATTAGGAGACCTGCTCCATGATTAGGAGATCAAAGACATTTCGGATAAGAACCACGTCCCTTGCAAATTTCCAGTGCCTTCTCAAGTCAATCTGTTGTCTTGAATAGTTCATTAAGATTGTCCAAATCTTAACAGTAATTACACCTCTAATCTCTAGTAGTCCCTTGAAATCAAGTTTCAGAGTCTTGATCATAAAACACAGCTATTAGTCCTCACATGGATATGGAAATCAAGTGCACTTCAACCGAAACAAGCCTGATATCTCTCTGGTTTGAAAGAAGTTTCGACCACCCTTTGAACAATTCACAAGTCATGAGGGTTTAGCGTGTGAATTGTTTGCCGTTCAAGAATTATCAGCTGCCGTAGAAGCCATGAAGTGGGTTTTGGTACTTTTCTAAACAACCCAATTTTGCACGGTTTTCCTAACATCTTTTCACGGCAGAAGATGTCCACGAGCTCACCTTTTCTCTTGCTAAAATCTTCTCTCTTTCTATACTCTTCGTCGTTCAAAATGGAGACAATGTTATCTGGGTCAGTCTTGTACTTAACTCTCAGGTGTAGGCTTAGTGGTTAGGCTTAGGCCTCAGTCATATGCTTCCTTCGGTTCTAGGTTCAAAAATTCATAGGTATTATTAATTTTTTAAGAGCATCTTTAATGTCTCTGTCTTAGTAATTATTCAATTTACATTGAATAAGAGAATTATATAAATTTCAAAATTAATCGAGATGTGAATAAATTGATTCGAATACCAGGCAAAAAAAAAAAAACTCTTCAACTTGAGTAAAATTGAAGGTAGACATTTTTTAATGCAGACGAACACCAACCAATAGAGAGCAAATAAAGATATGGTTTGCCTGTGACTTCATCGCCCATCATGCACGATTGCTCCCCACTTGTACGCCTGCAAACAAAACCGATCAATATTTGTTTATCTAAACTTTCGGTATGCATTAACTTTTGTTATTTTCATGTTTAATATGGTCGTAAAGGCCATGAGAAGTTTTGAATGTATGTTGCCCTTAGACTAATCTTGGTATATATCAGTCGAGTGTGGGGCCGGCTTAAAGACCTGAAAAATACTCCCAACTGCTCATGCTGAAGTTGGTGAGTAATTAAGCATGGACCATGGAGAAATGGAGGTAGCATGTTTACCGAAAACAACGAGACATCATTTCAGATATGCATCGACAAGTAGCTTTCTCGTGAATATTTAACTTTGACAAAACCTACTACTCGTTCTAGATCCAAATGTTTTGGCCAATCCGTCAAGTTTTGCAAAAAGAAAACGGGAACCCAAGAAAACAACAGGACAACCCACCCCATCATATATATGAAGGTACAGCGAAGATGTCACACTCTCCCTACGGTTTTTTTAGTTAGGATGGTGAAATGGTAATATGAAGTAAATTTATGTATATTTCATAAATTAATGTAGAAAAAAATTAATAGTCTTTTTGCAATAAAAGTTGAAAACAACTAATTAATAGAGCTAACGTCTATATATATACACTATTCTAAAATATATCAAAAAAATAAAAAACTTCAATTTGTTCAATAGCGTCTCATAGGACCTAAGGAGCAAGAGTAAAGTCCGACTATCTTTCATCCCTCGCGTGCATACCTATCTTTAAGTAATTTCATATTATGTGAATTTGGAACTAATATAAAAAAATTTAAATTGATAGAAAGATATAAAATTTTTATTATTCAAATTATATTATGTAACATATAATTTTTTAAAATATAACGGAGAGAAGTGTATATATATCATGACTGACGACGGCTAGACATCATTTGCGATATATATGGACAAGTAGCTTTCTCGTGGAAATTGTAACTTTGACAAAAATGTTAACTAGTCGTTGGGTTCTTGATCGAACGCATTGGCCAACCCGTCAAGCTTTTGCAAAGGAAAATGGGACACCGTAGGGCCCAGGCTAGAATTGACATTCATCGTGATTCAAATAAACAAACCGGATGGGCCCTCCCTCCATAGCTGCATTTAGAATGTGATCGAACTGCAGATATGACTTGCAACCACAACTTTAATTTCGGAGTTATGAATGATTTGGACAGTTGGCCCAAAAAATAAGGACAGAAACGACACTGTTCATGGGCCTTTTTGATTAATCATGCTCCACAAAGTTCAGTTAAAAGCTTCAAGTCCTTTAGGCCTGGTCGATCCATCAACAAAGCATGGGAAGACGAAAGTTGCACATTCAAATGGAAAAAACTTCCTTTCTCACGGTGAAAGCAATGTGTTGATAGTTAATGCATAATTAAACTAAATAAATAACATATTTTCAATAAAACATCTATCAGGATTATAATTGCAATTGCGGATTCGATTACTTACCTTGATATAGTAATTCAGGAATCCACAAGTTTCAAACTTTACGAACCAATCCAAAGCTCCAGCGATTCAAATAGAATAGCAACTAACACAAATGTCTTGCCTCCTAAGGGATTTATGTCACTCTCTCCTTTTAGGGATTTCTCTAATAGGTTCTGATGGCCAACCCCTTGAATATAACAGTTATATTTATAGGCCTTGGGAAACCCTAGAGAGAGCATGAGACATAGGATCCTTAGGGATCTCAAATTCCAGCCGTAGGATTAAACTGAAGAACTCTTCTTCTAATAAAATTAGGGCTTCTACTAATTACAATCAAGTCCATCAACATATTGTAATTGACCCCTGAAATTTGAGATTATTGCAAATATGCCCCTTTTACATACAATTAATTCCTTCCACCAAACTATATTCCATATGAGATATTAGGACTGGATTAATTATTTGGTTATCGAGGGCACATAATTCTAACAATCTCCCACTTGCCCTCAGAACCAAATATCACCGTCATGTCCCTATCTCATGTAAACCTTGATTTCTTAGTTCACAACTCAGTTGGACCACAAAACAATTTTGAAATATATATAATATACTTTTATGTATTCAAAAATAGTTTTGTAAAACACACCGGCCGGATTTCTTTTGGTCCAACTCTTATATGAACATTAATTGAATATACTGTCTCTCCAAGAGACTGGTGGATTCCTTGTTGAGCATTCATATAACTCATCCATCACGCACACAACCCAACATGTCCGTATATAGTCCTGAATGGACATCACCGGTTGACAACGTCAAAGTATGTGTACATAATACATGAATAAATACAAACCTCTCAGGTCTAAGGACAATACCGAATTGTGATAGAACAACCTTTAACCTGACAGTGATCATTCCAAAAGGCGTTCTTAATCGGATCCTGTTCAGTGTATGTACTTGTTACATGACACCCACTTGTTTGCTTAAGGTCATACCTCAATGATGGAATCAATCATTCTCCGCACAACAAGTGTAGACTTTATGACACAAAAGTCTAGAACAATTTCAGGCTTACAAGGAACTGAAAAATCATTATTCCCTGCCTTTGATTCATTAATCTCTAGCATGATTTTTCTACAATGTTACCTGAACAAATTTACATACATAACATCTCATGTTACGTATAAACCCATAACAACAATAATATATGTGAAAAACAAATAAACTTTTATTATCAAATAATAAAGGAAAAACAAAACGTCAAACCCAATCATACATATATCTCAAACCCATATCCTTAATATGTTTCTCAAACACTTTCTGAGATAAAGGCTTTGTAAATGGATCAGCTAAATTATCAGCTGATGCAACCTTCACCATTGTGACATCACCTCTTGATATGATATCACGTATTAGGTGAAAACGACGTTCTATGTGCTTTGTCCTTTGATGAGACCTTGGTTCCACTGCCTGTGCAATTGCACCATTGTTATCGCAGTATAAGGAAATAGGCGCCTCAATCGAAGGGACAACTTCAAGTTCTTGAATGAACTTGCGAATCCACACAGCTTCCTTTGCAGCTTCACTTGCAGCAACATATTCTGCCTCAGTTGTAGAATCAGCAGTAGTACTTTGCTTGAAACTTCTCCAACTGAATGCTCCTTTGCCAAGAAGGAACACAAACCCGGATGTTGATCTTCTATCATCAATATCTGATTGAAAATCCGAATCTGTATATCCCTGGACAGTCAGATCCTCACTACCATACACTAAGAAATAGTGTTTTGTATTTCTCAAATACCTGAGGATATGTTTTACTGCTGACCAATGTTCTGGACCTGGATTGGATTGGTATCTACTCACAACGCTAACTGCGTGACTGATATCAGGTCTAGTACAAAGCATAGCATACATGAGACTCCCTACAGCCGAAGCATAATGGCAGTTACTCATCTTCTCTCTTTCTTCAGGTGTTTTTGGACACATCTGCTTAGAGAGATGAATTCCATGTCTAAAGGGTAGAAACCCTTTCTTGGAATTTACCATGCTAAATCTACAATATCCTGTCAATATAATTGACCTGTGAGAGACCCAATAATCTCTTCTTTCGGTCTCTAAACACTTTGATCCCGAGTATATAGGATGCTTCCCCAAGGTCTTTCATTGAAAATTGGTTAGACAACCACATTTTCACAGATGACAAAGCCCCTACATCATTCCCAATGAGTAGTATGTCATCTACATAAAGAACCAAAAAGGTGATAGCACTCCCACTAACCTTCTTGTAGACACAAGGTTCATCCATGTTTTGTGAGAAACCAAACATTTTGATTGACTCATTAAAACGGATGTTCCAACAACGTGATGCTTGTTTTAGGCCATAAATGGATTTCTCCAATTTGCACACTTTTGATTCATTTTCCCGAGATATGAAACCTTCTGGCTGGTCCATATAAATTTCTTCATGGATGTACCCATTCAAGAATGTTTTCACATCCATCTGGTAAATTAATCCATGCGGATCAATCCATCCCTCTATAATATCATAAATGCAAATTTATATGGAGATGGTAGCTATGTCAATACCAGCCTATACCAGCCTAGCTTTAAAGGTCTCTATGTTGGTCCAAGTTTCCTTTTGTAGACCCATTTGCAACCTATAGGCTTAATGCCTTTGGTTTGTCTACCAAGGTCCATACCTTGTTGGAATACATGGAGTCCATCTCTGATTCCATGGCCACATGCCAATGCTTAGCATCTTTGTCTTTCACAGCCTCTGTATAATCACAAGGATCAATCTCCAGTCCCTCAGAATCCATTTGATAAATCTCATTTAACAAATTGAATTTTACTGGAGGTCTTATAATCCTTTTACTACGACGAGGCTCCTGTGTCTCAACAGGTTCAGTTTGATCAGTGGGAATAATCACTTGATCATCATTATTCTCATTCTGCTCAGTCACTGTACTATCTCTTTGCTCATCAAGAGCAACTCTACTCTCAGTTTCATTCAAACTATAATCCTCTTCAAGAAAAGTAGCATTCCTGCTAACAAACACTTTGTTTTCATTTGGATTATAGAAGTAGAAACCAGTAGTCATTTTGGGATAGCCTACAAATAGGCACCTATCAGTCCTTGATCCCAGCTTATCCACATTAAACCTTTTAACATGAGCTGGACAACCCATATCTTAATATGATTTAGGCTTGGCTTCTTGCCAGTCCATAACTCATATGGGGTATTAGGAACTGATTTTGTAGGGATCCTGTTTAACAAGTAAACAACGGTCTCCAAAGCATGTCCCAAAATGATATGGGCAACTCAGATATGCTCATCATGGAACGAACCATATCCAATAGGGTTCTATTCCTTCTTTCTGCAACACCATTGTGCTGTGGTGTGCCTGGTGGTGTGAGTTGAGATATGATTCCATGATCTTTAAGATAGACTTTAAAATCATCCAAGAGGTATTCGCCTCCCCTATCGGAGCGAATTATTTTAATGGACTTTCCAATCTGTTTCTCAACTTCATTGTGGAATTCCTTGAACTTTTCAAAGGATTCCGATTTATGCTTCATCAGGTATAGATAACCATACCTGGAATAATCATCAATGAAAGTAATGAAATAAGAAGAAACCTCCTCTTGCCATGTGGTTGAAGGGACCAAAACATCAGTATGTATTAATCCTAATACTTCTGTGGCTCTAATTCCCTTTCCTGTAAAAGGGCTTTTGGTCATCTTTCCTTGTAAGCAGGGCTCACAGATTGGATAGGGCTCAATTTTCAAAAATTGCAATGGCCATCCCTTACCAATCTATTGATCCTATCAATATTGGCATGACCAAGTCTTAGATGCCACAAGTAAGTTGGATTAACATCCATTTTCCTCTTAAGGGATAACACACTGGAATCATCATTCTCAATATTATTCAAAGAATTATCAACATTCAAAAGATAAAGACCATCATAAATAATTCCAGAAGCAACAAATTTATTTTGAAATTAATAACAAGCTTGGAATTGAAAAGAAATGAATATCCAGATAAACCAAGTTTTGAAACAGAAATCAAATTTCTACGAACTTCTGGAACATAAAGACAGTCTTCTAGAATCAAAATTCTATTATTAGATAATTCTAAACTAAAAACTCCGATGGCAGTCGCTGCAACAGTTGCACCCGTCCCCATCTTAAGGATCAGCTCCCCTTCATGGAGCCTTCTGGTCTCCTTGAACCCCTGCAACATATTGCAGATGTGAGATGTAGAACCAGAATCCACACACCATGAATTAAACGGACCATCCATTAAATTCAATTAATTACAAGCATATTAGACATACCTTCAGAAGGTTTGCCCTTTTTAAGAGAAGCTAAGTAAACTCGGCAGTTTCTCTTCCAGTGACCGGGCTTGCCGCAATGGAAACAATTTCCTTTGCCTTTGTTCTTGTCACCTCCTTTGTTTCCTTGTCCACCTTGACATTCTTAGCTGCCTGATACCCCTTATTATTTTTCTTGAAGTTCTTAAACTTGGGTTTCAGTTTCATAGAGGCATTAGATTTCTCTGTGACCATCACAGTAGGTTTGTCCTTCTTGATGAGATCTTGAGCTGACTGCAACATATTGAGCAGCTCTGACAATGTCACACTCATCTTGTTCATATTGTAATTAAGGACAAACTGATTGAAAGAATCAGGCAGAGATGAAAGAATGGCATCAACTTTTGTGTCACTATCCATCTCAGCTCCCAAAATGTCCAGTTCGTTGATGAAAGAAATCATCTTCAAGACATGTTCCCGAACTGGGCTCCCTTCCACCATTTTGGTGGACATCAGATTCTTCATAGCAGTCTGCCTAGCAGATCTGCTCTGCTCTCCAAACATCTCTTGGAGATGCAACATAGCGCCTGCAGCTGTAGCTATGCCCTCACAATCTTTCTGCAAAACATTTGAGATTGAGGCCATAATATAGCACTTTGCCATATTATCATCATCATGCCACTTGTTAAAGACTTCTTTTCTTCCTCAGTGGCATTGTCTAGGTCAAGCTCAGGTGACTCAGAGGTTAGAACATAACCGATCTTATCGGCTGAGAGAACAATCATAAGATTTCTCTTCCAATCAACATAATTCGGTCCTATCAACCGATTGTCATCCAAATCCTAGCCAAAAAAAGATTAAAAGTCATTTTGAATCTGCAAAACAATTTCACATATATATTTCCATTAGATTCAGGTTTTTGAAATACTAATGGTACCACCCATTCGAATAATAAACTCAAATATATCACAAATATAACATTTATATTCATGACATTCTAAATGGGTATCGAGAACCTCTACCTTACATGCAACAACAATTCCATTTTGGTAATCATTGTACATATCTTGTAAAGGCGAATAGCTACTATTCATCAAATTTACATCATATGCAAAATATTTTAAAATATTTGTGATTCTCGATTTTCTTTTGGCCTACCTAAATAAACACATCTTATACTATTTTAGTACTTGCGTTTATTTGGTTTGTGCATTCCATTATCTAAGTGTGTTCCAAATTCTTGTGAGTTTATGTCACTATTTTAGTAGACACTCCACTAAGATGTAGACACTTATCTTCCCAAGAGATAAATAAGAAAATTTTACAAAATTAAAATCGGTCTTATCCATTTTGGCTTCAACCAATTTTAATCAAGTAAAACTCCTATTTATTGATAATAGAGACCATTGGAAAAATTACAATAATTAATCCTATTTAGCACCCAAAAATTGGAAGAAGAAAAAAAATCCAATTTTTTTTTGTCGGTCAACTGTTGACCGATCAAGCCGGTTTGACCCGTTGACCCACCGGTCTGGGTCCAACCCAGTCGTTGGTGGGTAGCGGTCCGGGTTTTACCCAGACCGGATCTAGGTTGGACCCGGACTACTACCCACCACCGACTGGGTAGCGGTCCGGACCGCTACCCGTTGTCCTTGAAATACTTAGCGAAGACTTATATTTTAAAAATACAAATCATGAGAAAGTTATTGAAAACATATTAAAGGTCACAATGTAATTTTAAGAAACACAAGGTAATTACCAAATAATTAGATAGTCTTAAAACGACTCGGGAATTTGAATAAGTAATTAGGTTTAAGTTTGACAATTAAAAAAGTAAAATTTGAGGAAAACGATAAATAAGTGAAAAGATTTTTATTACTGAACATGGTTTTCAAAATTTCCTTCACAAGGACTACAAAATGAGGGTTATAGTTATAAAAGTGTGAGCACTCTAAGGCTCGCCAAGCCTATACAACAGTGCATCAAAAGTTAAAGTTTTACATGTACATCATAAAAAGAAGAGAACATAAGGCTTTAACTAAACCTTAACCCCTAGTCCTCCTCCTTAGTATCGGAAGTGAGGTTTATCACCCGATATCTGGCAAGACTCAGCCACACTCTGCCGGTGGGGCTGAGGGAGATAGGTAAGGAACTATTGGCTTGGTCGGGGCATCAACCAAGCCAAAATCCTCAGGCCTAGGCAACGGAGGATCCTTGAGGTACCAGTAGGGCGTATGCTTTACCGAGATCTCAAAAGAGTCCAAGACCCAAGCTCATATCTTGAGAACGGTGACATACGGGTCCATGTCAATGATCTGCTCACTCTCAAATAACTTCATTTTCCTGTAGCTATAGAATGTACAGCAAGCCAAAGAAATAAAAGAAAAGGGGTGAGTCATATGGACTCAGTAAGGTCGAGAATGGGGCATGATATGCACAACACTTCTAATAATAAACAGGTAACAATATTTAAGGACTCAATACATAAGATAAATGCAATGTTCATGAATTGATGCTATGCACCCAATTCCTACTCTTTCCTTTGGATTTTGAGGCGTTCCTAGTACCTACTCTGTTCACCCCCAGAGTTGGGTTGTGCGTCTCTCCTTTCTTCGTGGGACTATCCCGTGCCACCTGCACCAGGACCTTGAGTAATAAAATTAATTACTATGGTAATTAATTAAATTTAGCTAAGTAGAGAGTCAAATAAAAATTAATCTTGCTCAAGAGAGAAGTAAAATAATGAGAGAAAAGAATTATAGAGGTAATGGTGTAAAAATCCAAAATTAATTATGAGTCAAAAGCACTAAAATTTCGGACATGGGAAAAGAAAAATAATCAAGGGAAATTTTAACATTTTTCTCCAAGAAATGCACTCTAAAAGGTATCTAAGGAATAGCACAAAATAATCATATATTAAAATAATATATCAAAAAAATAAAAAAACTTCAATTTGTTCAATAACGTCTCATAGGACCTAAGGGGCAAGAGCCGCCCTCTCTCTCGCCCTCGCCCCTAGAGTCCGACTATCTTACATCCCTCGCGTGCATACCGATCTTTAAGTAATTTCACATTATGTGAATTTAGAACTAATATAAAAAAATTTAAATTGATAGAAAGATATAAAATTTTTATTATTCAAATTATATTATGTAACATATAATGCTTATTATGATTTCAATTAATTTTTTAAAATATAACGGAGAGAAGTGTATATATGTCATGACTGTCGACGGCTAGACATCATTTGCGATATATATGGACAAGTAGCTTTCTCGTGGAAATTGTAACTTTGACAAAAATGTTAACTACTCGTTGGGTTCTTGATCGAGCGCATTGGCCAACCCGTCAAGCTTTTGCAAAGGAAAATGGGATACCGTAGGGCCTAGGCTAGAATTGACATTCATCGTGATTCAAATAAACAAACCGGATGGGCCCCCCCTCCATAGCTGCATTTAGAATGGGATCGAACTGAAGATATGACTTGCAACCACAACTTTAATTTCGGAGTTATGAATGATTTGGACAGTTGGCCCAAAAAATAAGGACAGAAAACGACACTGTTCATGGGACTTTTTGATTAGTCATGCTCCACAAACTCCAGTTAAAAGCTTCAAATCCTGTTAGCCTGGTCGTTCCATCAACAAAGCATGGGAAGATGAGAGTTGCACATTCAAATGGAAAAAATCTTCCCTTCTCACTCCTAAATTAGATTCAACTTACAATTTCTTTCCGTTGCGCTTTTAAATTATCAAAATTCTTATCTTTTTTAATAAGACTCTACAATGAAAATGAAGGAAAAATAGATTATATGGCATGATACTATTAGAAAATACGCATGCGCATGAAAGAAATTTATTAATTCGAAAACTCAATATATAATAATAATTTTTTTTTTAAATTACCTTGTTCCTATAATTTGAAGGCTTGTTTAGAAATGGGTTGTAGTTTTGGTTTTGGTTTTACTTTTGGGTTTAACATTCAAATTTCAATTTTTTTTATTTAAATATTGTTTTGTTGTAAGGTTTGTTTGTTGTTTAAGATTTGAAATGATTTATATTTAATTAAATTAAATAATATTAATTTATAGTTATTATGATATTCAAATAATAATAAAAAATGATTTTAAAAAATCAGAAAAATATATAATTCAAAAAATAAGTAGAAAATAGTTTCATAAATATCAAAAATTATAAAAATAGATAAAATATGAAACTAATAAAAAATATTCATAAAAATTAAAAAGACAAAGATAAAAATCGTGCAAAATTTATAAAACAAATAATTTTACAAAATAATAAATTAAAAATTGATTAAAATTTTCAAAAATAAAAATTTAACAATAATTAGCAAATATAATCATTATCAAAATTATTACAAAAAATAATAAATAAAACAATAGAGAAAATATAAAAAAAAAATTATTAAAATAGTTACAAAAGTGTATAAATTTCTATAAAAGTTTTAAAAATAGAAAAATACTTTTGGAAATGAAAGTTAATGGTAGCATCCCCAAGCCATTTTCGGACATTTTCCCTTTCATTTACCCACAAAAAATTTTGCAAAGTACAAACTCTCTAACACCCGTGGTAAGCAGTTACTCAACGCTAACGAGCCGTGTAGTAGCAATAAATGCAAATAGTTCGCTCAGAAAAGAAAAGTGCAAATAATTCATTTTAACTAATCAATCAGCTTACTGTAATCAATCCCTCCTTGATTCTGCTTGTTAGTTTTTTTTTTTTTTTCTTCTAAATACTGCTTTTGCTTAGTTAGTTTGTTGTACCTAACTCTGTTTATTTCTTTCAGTATGAAGTTCTTTTCCCCCCACCAAAAAAATTTATTTTAATGCTGAAATTTTCAGTTCATTTCTGCTTATCTGAGTGCAACCATAGTTAGTCAAATAAATTATAATTTGCCTATTGAAATGAGAGTTAAGTGGTAGGACATGTACTTCTGAATCAATGCTGAACATGGTTGCTGGGAAAAAAAGAACATGGTTGCTGGATAAAAATCCTATAGAGCAAAAAAAAAAAAAAAAAAAGAAGAGATTCCTTCAGAATCAATGGAAAATTAATTTTTAGGTTTTTTGTTTTGTTTATTTGTTGGTTTAATCATTACTAAATTTCCAAAAGTATTTTTCTATTTTTAAAATTTATAGACATTTATACACTTTTGTAACTATTTTAATTATTTTTATTATTATTATTTTTTTCTATTGTTTTATTTATTATTTTTTTGAACTAATTTTGATAATGATTGTTAATTTTTAATTTTTAATTTTTTGAAATTTTAATCAATTTTTTTTTTAATTTATTTATTTTATTAATTTTGTAAAATTTTATTTTTTTAAATTTTGCACGATTTTTATCTTTCTTTTAATTTTTATATTTTTTATTTCGTTTCATATTTTATCTATTTTTAAATTTTGATATTATGAAACTATTTTCTATTTATTTTTTGAATTATATATTTTTCTGTTTTTTTAAAATCATTTTTTTAATTATTTTTATTTTTTGAATATCATAATAACTATAAATTAATATTATTTAATTTAATTAAACATTTAAATCTTAAACAACAAACAAATTCTTAGAACAAACAATATTTAAATTAAAATTAAAATTTAAAAAAAACCATAACCATAACCACAATCCATTTCCAAACAACCCCGAAGCCCAGTTAAAAGCTTCAAATCCTGTTAGGCCTCGGCGTTCCATCAACAAAGCATGGGAAGACGAAAGTTGCACATTCAAATGGAAAAAATCTTCCTTTCTCATGGTGAAAGCAATGTGTCGCCACCGAACGAGGCTTCATTGGGTGTTGCACCCAACGGAGACTTCGCACTGTTCAATGAGTTACGTCTCTACGCCGAATGGATTAAGAAATTAAAAAAGAATGAGATAATAGTTTAAAGTGGCAAAATATAATTCCGAGCCAATTTCATCGGCCATGTTCTTTTTTCTGTTGTTTTAGAAGATCCGAATCTACCTATGTTTGGAGTCTCTGGACATTATATGGAATGCAGAGTTAACAGACCTTAACCCCTTCCCTAAGCCACTGCATTATTGTTAAGAATCACCAATGATGATTTCACAAATGTCAACACATTTTTCATAATAATAATAATAAAATCTCTATCAAATTATCTTTCTCCATATTTTTTTTACAAACTCCAATAAAATCTACACTTGCTCTTGAAGCATATAAACATAGGCTAGTTGTCACGCCTCGTGCCTATACTTACCCCTAAGCTCACTTATAGTAATCGTATACACACAAGCGGGAATCACGGCTAGAATTTACCTTTTACTTGGGTTTACCATCTTGTCCTTGAAATGCTTAGCAAAGACTTATATTTTAAAAGTACAAATCATGAGAAAGTTATTGAAAACATATTAAAGGTCACAATGCAATTTTAAGAAACACAAGGTAATTACCAAATAATTAGGATAGTCTTTAAACGACTCGGAATTTGAATAAGTAATTAGGTTTAAGTTTAACAATTAAAAAAGTAAAATTTGACGAAAATGATAAATTAGTGAAAAGATTTTCATTACTGAACACGGTTTTCAAAATATGTCCTTCACGAGGACTACAAAATGAGGGTTATAGTTACAAAAGTGTGAGCACTTTAAGCTCGCCAAGCCTATACAATAGTGCATCAAAAGTTAAAAGTTTTACATGTACATCATAAAAAGAAGAAAACATAAGGCTTTAACTAAACCTTAACCCCTTAGTCCTCCTCCTTGGTATCGAAGTGAGGTTTATCACGCCGATATCTGGCGAGACTCAGCCACACTCCGCCGGCGGGGCCGAGGGAGATGGGTAGGGAACTATTGGCTTGGTCGAGGCATCAACCAAGCCAAAATCCTTGGGCCTAGGCAACGGAGGATCCTTGAGGTACTAGTAGGGCGTATGCTTTACCGAGATCTCAAAAGAGTCCAAGACCCAAGCTCATATCTTGAGAACGGTGACGTACGGGTCCATGTCAATGATCTGCTCACTCTCAAATAACTTCATTTTCTTGTAGCTATAGAATGTACACCAAGCCAAAGAAATAAAAGAAAAGGGGTGAGTCATATGGACTCAATAAGGTTGAGAATGGAGCATGATATGCACAACACATCTAATAATAAACAGGTAACAATATTTAAGGACTCAAGTACATAAGATAAGTGCAATGTTCATGAATTGATGCTATGCACCCAATTCCTACTCTTTCCTTTGGATTTTGAGGCGTTCCCAGTACCTACTCTATTCACCTCTAGAGTCGGGTTGTGCATCCTTCCTCTTCTCGTGGGACTGTCTATTGTCACCTGCACCAGGACCTTGAGTAATACAATTAATTACTAGGGTAATTATTAAATTTAGCTAAGTAGAGAATCAAATAAAAATTAATCTTGCTCAAGAGAGAAGTAAAATAATGAGAGAAAAGAATTACAGAGCTAATGGTGTAAAAATCTAAAATTAATTCATGAGTCAAAAGCACTAAAATTTCGGACATGGGAAAAGAAAAATAATCAAGGGAAATTTTAACATATTTCTCCAAGAAATACACTCTAAAAGGTATTTAAGGAATTGCTACAAACTAATCATATATTAAATGTTTAAATAACAAGCAAGATAAATAAAAGTGTAAGGAAAAATGCTAATGCATCAAAAATCATGTAAATGTAACAAAGGAAAAAGAAAAGAGATAACATTAACTACTAAGAGTTCAATTATCAAAAAAAATACCTCCATTAACCATCTTAACAAGATTAAAAAGGTTCAAAAGGGAGGGGGTGTCACACTACTATAACAGGATTATGTTTCCTAGCAATTGTACTTTACTCTTAACACTGTTTATTTTGAAATACAAGCCTGGATACAGTAAGATAATTCTACTAGATTTTGTTTTTTTTCATAAGGAAGTCCTGATACCATCCTCTGCCCTAACTTTTACACCTCCAAAACAACTTTAATGAAAAGAATGAGCGACTATGTACAAAATAGGAAACATAAAGGAAATTTCCCAGTTCAAAATCGCAGGAGATTGGTAAACTCAACCGTTTTTTTTTTTTTCTGGGGGGGAAGCTTTCTATCTAGGCATGATGGTTGGAATGACACCACTATCAAGGTTGCTGCCAGATGCATCTGAAGACACAAAAGGATTCTTCCAAGTAGAGGATGATGATGGTGGAGTCATAACTTTTTCCACATCAGAGACCACGGGATCTGCCATTTTGATGTCAGACTCAGGCATCATATGCCATA